>OZ022239.1:148248-153248 GCA_963978895.1 Erpobdella octoculata
ATGTATGTATGTATGTATGTATGTATGTATGTATGTATGTATGTATGTATGTATGTATGTATGTATGTATGTATGTATGTATGTATGTATGTATGTATGTATGTATGTATGTATGTATGTATGTATGTATGTATGTATGTATGTATGTATGTAAATGTAGAACAACAGTTTAAAATATGGATTAGGAGATGATTGATGTGAGATTTAAACTGATGAATTTTTCTTTTTTGTTTCGTTTAAATTAACTTCCTAACAAAAGCATTTTCAAAAATTCATTCAAAACCATCCTGATTGCAACATCGTCATCGTTAGCATCATCATCAACACCAACATCATAATCCTAATCATTATCGTCAACATCGTGATCACTCAGTCTATGATCGTCATCATCCTCATCACAACCACAACCATCATCATCACCACGATCATCCTCATCATCATCACGACCATCGTCATCTTCATCACCACCACAACCATCATCATCACCACGATCATCATCATCATCACGACCATCATCATCATCACGATCATCATCATCACCACGATCATCATCATCATCATCATCATCATCACCACCACGATCATCATCACCACGATCATCATCATCACCACCACGATCATCATCATCACCACGATCATCATCATCACCACGATCATCATCATCAGCACCACGATAATCATCATCACCACGACCACCACGATCATCACCACAATCATCACAATCATCATCATCCTCATCATCACCACGATCATCATCATCACCAACATCAACATCGATCACCTCAAGATATGTTCATAGTAGATTTCGTAATCTTCTTCCTTCCTGCATTTTTTCATCCCGTCCATCATTTCGTCGTTGACGGTCAAGGTCGAATTGTTCTTCGCGTGATCGAAAGTCAGGTTTCGAGAAATCAAAAAATTTGAAAAACACGATTTGAAATCACTGCCGTTCATGATGATGATCTCGAGTCACGTGGGGGGGGGGGAAACGTCACACAAAAAATGCTCGATCGATCGATTGATTGATTGATTTGTTTCGTGTGATGATCAGAAGTAGTCTCTGAGTGTCGGATGAGTGCTAGGAAAGTACCAGTGATGTACATGAAGTTTACATGAGAGGTGTACACGAGGTGTACACGAGGTGTACAAGGGACGTGCCAGAGGCGAAGTGGCATGTTATACTGAAAGTTTAATTGCATATTATCAGCATCATAATCATCATCATTATTAATTCCTTCATCATCATCATCATCATCGTCATCATCATCATCATCATTAACCCCCTCATAATCATCATCATCATCGTCATTATCATCATCATCATCATGGATGGATGGAGAGAAAGAGACAGGGGAGATAATCTGAATTTAATTGCAAATAAAACAAGATCGAGACATGAGCTGACCAGCAAGAAATGCAAATTCAAATAAATTTAGCGGGAAATATCGTGGATAACTTAAAGTGAAAGAGTTAGAGAAGGGAAAAGAGAGAAAAAGATCGAAAGAAAGAAAAAGAAAGAAAAGGAGAGAGAGAGAGAGAGAGAGAGAGAGAGAGAGAGAGAGAGAGAGAGAAAGAGAAAAATGTAGAAGAAATGGTTGATGCTAATTGACACGGACTGAATCAGTCCCTCAGGAAAGGCAGTGCAACAGAATGATTAGTAATGGAAATAGAAAAAGAAAAGAGAAAAAGTGAGTGAGAGAAAGAAGAAGATAGAAGAAGACGTTTTAGAAGTAATGAGGAGAAGCAATGGAGAGAAAGAAGACAGCTCTAATGTTACAAATAGAAAAAAAGAGACATATATACACATATTAATAAACTCACGTAGACAGACCAACAGAGAGACAAATGATAAAAACAAAGAAAAAAAGAAATATATGCATAGACAATGAATGAAAGAAAGAAATACAATGAATGAAAGAAAGAAATACAATGAATGAAAGAAAGAAATACAATGAATGAAAGAAAGAAATACAATGAATGAAAGAAAGAAATACAATGAATGAAAGAAAGGAAATACAATGAATGAAAGAAAGAAATACAATGAATGAAAGAAAGAAATACAATGAATGAAAGAAAGAAATACAATGAATGAAAGAAAGAAATACAATGAATGAAAGAAAGAAATACAATGAATGAAAGAAAGAAATACAATGAATGAAAGAAAGAAATACAATGAATGAAAGAAAGAAATACAATGAATGAAAGAAAGAAATACAATGAATGAAAGAAAGAAATACAATGAATGAAAGAAAGAAATACAATGAATGAAAGAAAGAAATACAATGAATGAAAGAAAGAAATACAATGAATGAAAGAAAGAAATACAATGAATGAAAGAAAGAAATACAATGAATAAAAGAAAGAAATACAATGAATGAAAGAAAGAAATACAATGAATGAAAGAAAGAAATACAATGAATGAAAGAAAGAAATACAATGAATGAAAGAAAGAAATACAATGAATGAAAGAAAGAAATACAATGAATGAAAGAAAGAAATACAATGAATGAAAGAAAGAAATACAATGAATGAAAGAAAGAAATAAAAAAAGTAACCGGACCTAGTTATTGCTCGGGCGATATTGTGGAGGTGGCTTAGTGAGGATTGGGAATTTAATTGCGTAAAATTAATTGTGTTTTCTATTGATTCCACTACATTGTTGCTCGATGTTGATGATGATGATGATGATGATGATGAAGTGGTGGTGATATTGATTAGCACACACGGTGTAAATAGGGACGACTGTGGCAAATTTAAGTAAATTTCTCCCGCCCGGATGTTTCTCCCCGGCAGACCCTGGGACACTTTTCTAGACATTTCCTTTTTTTTTCTGGGGTATAACTTTTGCCCTGGCATAAGTTATTATTTCCGTGATATTTTTCTATCCTTCTATCGAGTCGCACAATCGATCAACTAGCTTGTAGTTTTTTTTTAATATAATAATTTTAATTTATTTATAAACATTATATAATCAGCAGTACCCTACGAGGCCTATTAGAAAACTGTCTATCCAGATTTTGATCTAGTTGTTATATCAAAATATATATAAGCAAACGGGAGCGGAACAGCAAACTTGAGCGAAAGAGCGAGCGAGAGTGGGAGAGCGAGCGGAATTGAGAAAGCGAGTGGGAGCGTATTAAAATTGTTTGATGGTTAAAAAACTGAGCTGCAAGAAATGCTAACGACAACAAATCAACGAAATCCCAAATATTTTTATTATATTATAATTACAAGGATGCTGAGATTAATTGACCATTGATATATTGAAAATGACCTTTGAATAATAAAAAATTAACATAATATATTACAATTATAAGAAGCCTGAGAATAATTACTCATTAACATAATATATTTTAATTACAAGGTACAGACTTTGAGAAAAAAATAATAAATATACTGGAATCAATCAGAAAATTTCTTTAAATTCAAACGAAAAAGTTTTAATAAAATCAACGAATAAAATAATTCAGATAAATATTTGTACAATAAAAACGTATAAAAATTTTTGCTGTCAGAATATAAGCAACACGAGCTGATAATTATAATGCAAAAGTCTGAAATAAGAGCTGGACTTTCTTGGAACAGTACATAAATGTAAATAAATAATATAATTAATACATTTGTATATAACTAGCAAAGTGACCTGGAGTTGCCCAAAGTATTTAACGGTTTATATCTCGTTGTTTCTCTTTCTCACTTTCTCTCTTTTCTTTTTTTCTCTCCCTTTCCCTTTCCCACTTTCTTCTTTTTCCTCTTTTTTATTTCTTTTCCCCTTCCCCAGTTAATTTTTTAGGAGAAAGCTAATGACGTTTGGACTATCGCTTTCTCCTTTTCTCTCTCTCTTTTCATTTTTTGCCCTTCCCCTATTTTTTATAAAATATAAGTGGTAGTGTTTGGCCTGCCCGCCCCGTGGGCTGCAACCTAGCAGCCTACGCTGGGCCAGTAGGTTAGCCTAGAATAAAGATTGGATTTGTATTAACATATGTTTTTGCCCATAGAACTAAAATAAATAGATGATTTGTTAACATTTTTTTGAAACCCTCTTTAAACTTTATGACGCAAAATTAATTTGAATTTCGTTAAGCAATATGCTTTTATGTTCGTACATAGACACTGTTGGCCCGGTACGTTTTTTGGCCATAAAAAATCAAAAACCATATCTTTTAAACTACTTCATCTTTTTCTTTTTGTTGGCAACTACCTCGTGCCAAATTTATCCAAATTTGAATTTGTATAGAAAACAAAAACAAAAAAACATTCATTTATATTAATATATCTATATAATAAATTATATTAAATATAAATAATAATGTGCATTATAAAAATATATTTTACATATATCATATTTATAGATAATTAGAAAGCTGAGCTTACTTTTTAACATAAACGAGTGGGTATCGGGAGTTGACATATGCAATCTTTCAAAAATATTCTTTAACAAAACTATTATAATAATTTAATTAAATAATATTTATTTAAATAAATAAATGATAGTTAAATCGAAAATCATTTCTGAATAATTTATTTACACTTTTAAATCAAACATTTTTTTCTCAGATTTGTCAAGTAAATAACAGCGAGACCAAAGATAAGCAATCTCTCCATTATTATCGTTTCCTGCTCTCTCTCGCATCTCCCACAACTCATATAGGTACATTTTAGCGTCCGTGATGCATGTTTGTGTGTGTGTGTGTGTGTGTGTACCCTTATGAGTGTCTGTACGTGTATGCGTATTTCTAGGTGTCTGTGCATATCAATGAATGTTTCTATGTGTATTTGTATATGTGTTTGTGTGTATATATGTATGCTTGCCTAGATGTGTGTGTCACAAGAGATGGGGAGAGAAGGAAACACAAGCAAGATGATATTTTAAAGTATAGGTATAAACCGTACGACTTTTTGTAAGCCATGGGTAGAATATCCATCTGTCTAGAAAAAACTACTTCACTTCATGAAAATTAGATCTGGACAACAATATGAAATCCTTCTTAGAAGAAATT
>OZ022239.1:158248-388248 GCA_963978895.1 Erpobdella octoculata
ATTATTATTATCCATCTCATTAATATTAATGAGCAAAACATCATGAAGAACCGTGATTCGTCCGATGAACGTATCTTGATTACCAGCTTGAAAACCATTAAAACGTAATACAGAACGGACGAGGAATAACAAACATACAAACCCTTCTTGTCGCAGATTCTCAACTCTCTTTCTTTCTTCTTCTTCTTCATGTAACCTTAATGAAATGTTAATTAAATTATTTAAATTAACATTTATTAGTATTATCATAAATAGTAGTAGCTGTAGTATTTTTTTTTTTTATAATAGTTTATAGTCCTTTACACCAGGTGTTTTAAGACTGAAATGGCTGTATGTAGGAAGCACCTAAGTACTTCCTGTCGTGGATCATAATTTGTTCTTTTTAACTTTTCCCTCCTCCTTTCTCCAGGCATGGGACTGGCTTGCAAATGCAAGGCGGAGTTAGCTGTAGTATGATTATTATTACTATTAATAAAGAATCAGATCAGATTATAGATGTGTTTTATAGAAATGAATCAATTTCAAGACCACTACGATGCAGGCAGCCGTATTCAGCGCCCCAATCGCTTCATCCAATCCTCAATTCAATCATCCATTCATCCACCCGTTCACTATTTAATCCACCCGCTTACTATTTCATCCATTCATCCACCCGCTCACTATTTCATCCATTCATCCACCCGCTTACTATTTCATCCATTCATCCACCCGCTCACTATTTCATTCATTCATCCAACCACTTACTATTTCATCCATTCACCCACCCGCTCACTATTTCATTCATTCATCCACCCGCTTACTATTTCATCCATTCATCCACCCGCTCACTATTTCATTCATTCATCCACCCGCTCACTATTTCATCCATTCATCCACCCGCTCACTATTTCATTCATTCACCCACCCGCTCACTATTTCATCCATTCATCCACCCGCTTACTATTTCATCCATTCATCCACCCGCTCACTATTTCATTCATTCATCCAACCACTTACTATTTCATCCATTCACCCACCCGCTCACTATTTCATTCATTCATCCACCCGCTTACTATTTCATCCATTCATCCACCCGCTCACTATTTCATTCATTCATCCACCCGCTCACTATTTCATTCATTCATCCACCCACTTACTATTTCATCCATTCATCCACCCGCTTACTATTTCATCCATTCATCCACCCGCTCACTATTTCATCCATTCACCCACCCGCTCACTATTTCATCCATTCATCCACCCGCTCACTATTTCATTCATTCATCCACCCGCTTACTATTTCATCCATTCATCCACCCGCTTACTATTTCATCCATTCATCCACCCGCTCACTATTTCATCTATTCACCCACCCGCTCACTATTTCATCCATTCATCCACCCGCTCACTATTTCATTCATTCATCCACCCGCTTACTATTTCATCCATTCATCCACCCGCTTACTATTTCATCCATTCATCCACCCGCTCACTATTTCATCCATTCATCCACCCGCTCACTATTTCATTCATTCATCCACCCGCTCACTATTTCATTCATTCATCCACCCGCTTACTATTTCATCCATTCATCCACCCGCTCACTATTTCATTCATTCATCCACCCGCTCACTATTTCATTCATTCATCCAACCACTTACTATTTCATCCATTCACCCACCCGCTCACTATTTCATTCATCCATTCACCCACCCGCTCACTATTTCATTCATTCATTCATCCACTCGTACGTTCCTCCGCTCCAGTTACCAACCATCTTTTTCAAACTTGACATCTCCAAATATCAACTCGACATCGGTTTTTGCTTGTTTGACGTTCGGTGAGACGTGAATTCCTTTCACTGGAAAGCTGCCTCCGAATATATTTTGCAGACTGAAAAATGTAAAAGACAAAAAATTAATAAAAACTTAGAAAAAAATATTAAATGTTACATCAATAAATAGTATCACATGAATTTATGCAATAACTAGTCATTTGTTATGAAAAAAAAACTAGTCTAAAGTGATAAAAGTTTTAGGGAAAAAAATTTGGGGGCGGGGAATCCGTTGAGAAAAATAAATAAAGTTTTTTTTAGAAATTAAAAAAAAAATTATCTACGACTACCCCCCCACCTCTTCCCCTCCCGTCAATCTTAAGAGCACGGTTTATATTAAAAAATTTTTTTATAACTTTCACTTTTTATTTATACAAAAACAACTTAACTTATCCGCCACCTAGCGATCAGAATGTAATTTATAAAATAAAATGTATTTTATAATAATAAAATATTTTTCGTTTAGCTTTGATCTATGTCTAAACGTCTATGAATACTATTATTCCCATTTCAACAACAATTTTACAAGTTTTTTTGTTGTTTGTTGCAATGAAAGATGCTGAAAAATTGAAATCTAGCAAGTCCGAACGAGACGATCAATAATATTTGGATAGAAGATTACTAAAAATTATTCCTTGCCAGATCTATCAGAAATAATTAACTTGAAAAGTAAGTAGAAACAACGGAAAAGAAATTAACTGCTAGAAATTAAAAAAAACTGAAACAAACAAAACAAATTCTAGCGAAACGTTTCCACGCGACTCTCACTTGTTGAATCGATCCGGTAAGTAATTCGACGGAAGAACCCTCGCTCCTATACTGCTCATCCTCTTCATCTCTTCGATGATCATCGATCCGAGACCGAACTCCGTCATCTCTTCCACGTTCACTGGATTAGAAATCGAAACGATCTTCGACTCCGCTTCGCTGGCGGATTCCCCGCTTCCGTCTATGTAACTGTAGTTTTCCGCGTCGTCTCCGTCTTCGCTGTTGTTGACCATTTCCGACGGCATCTCGTTGAGTTTCGTGGCGTAGCCGAGCTGGTGGAGCAGACGATCGACAGCCGAAGGTTTGGAGAGGACCAGAAGACAGCTCGGAGATCTGGAATTGGTTTGTGCATTCGATCAAACAGTAATTCATACAGGCATGCATTCATTCGTTCGTACAAGCACAAACAACTCATTCATGTGTGCATTCATTCTTTCGAACAAGCACAAATAACTAATTCATGTGTGCATTCATTCGAACGTTCGTTTATGCATACATGAATTCATTCAGGCATTCATTCATACGTACAGAAATGATATACATGCATTCATTCAAGCCTTCATTCATACATATACACCTGACATACATCCATTCATTCAAGCATTCAACCAAGAACTCTAGCGTTCACCCATGCATTCAAGTGTTCATCCATGCACCCATTCATTTTTCTGTGCATTCATTCATTTATAACCCTTAAACTACTAATTTCTAGCTATCTTATTTTACAGCCCTACCACATGCGAGTACAGTTAAAAATATCCTGCAAAAGACCATTCAAACATATTTTTTAAAAACAATTTATCTTTTAAAATTTTATCAAATTTGACAATAATCGGGGGCTCGATCCCACTCGTCCCCCATTAACCCCCTCTAAAACGTTTTGTTTAGAGGCACCATCGATTGGCTAAACGAAAAAAGAAAACAACAACAACAAAACAACAAAACCGACCCGGTAAGTTCTTTGATGAGAAAAGTCATCAGTTTCGTCAACTTGTACTCGCTGTAAATGACCTTCACCTGTTCCTTGGTCAACGTTTCCAGTTTTTTACCGGCCACGACGTAACCCTCCTCTCGCAATGCTACCATCACGTGATCTGAATTTGGGGAGAATGAGAAGACATCTTGTAAGTTGTACACATATATAGGTTGTACACATCTCATAAGTTGTACACATCTCATAAGTTGTACACATCTCATAAGTTGTACACATCTCATAAGTTGTACACATCTCATAAGTTGTACACATCTCATAAGTTGTACACATCTCATAAGTTGTACACATCTCATAAGTTGTACACATCTCATAAGTTGTACACATCTCATAAGTTGTACACATCTCATAAGTTGTACACATCTCATAAGTTGTACACATCTCATAAGTTGTACACATCTCATAAGTTGTACACATCTCATAAGTTGTACACATCTCATAAGTTGTACACATCTCATAAGTTGTACACATCTCATAAGTTGTACACATCTCATAAGTTGTACACATCTCATAAGTTGTACACATCTCA
Source organism: Erpobdella octoculata (assembly GCA_963978895.1). Lineage (NCBI taxonomy): Eukaryota > Metazoa > Annelida > Clitellata > Hirudinida > Erpobdellidae > Erpobdella > Erpobdella octoculata. The sequence goes on from OZ022239.1 coordinate 162,350, forward strand.
TAAGTTGTACACATCTCATAAGTTGTACACATCTAATAAGTTGTACACATATAGGATGTACACTGCTGTACAGGAACGTCATTTTGGGGGGTGGGGGCAGGGTCATTATCTGAAAAAGTTTGCACCTCCCCCCCCCGATGAATTGTTGAAATGACGCTCCTGATGATGATATACATATAAATTCACAATGGATGCAGATCGGCATTCTGCGGTCGGGACCGATAGAACAAGTAAGGAGTCTCCGCTGTACTGCATCTCCTTGTGCTGCAAACTTATAAAAAAAAGTGATTATAAAGAAGCTCGCCCATAAAAGGACATCTACGTGAATCTTTGCTTCAAAATTTCATTTATTATTTACATGCGACCATTTGAAAAATGAACCAATTAAATCAATAGAATTTTTTTTCAATTTTGCATGATGTTGTCGATAAAAATAGATAAAAGAGAAATAAAAAAACAAATTAATTATACAAATACATTTAAAAAATTATGAAAAATGCCCAAAAAACAGATTAAATAATTCGAATGAATTAAGCACCTTTGAACTTGATTGCAATCGGTTTGATGAGTATGAGAACTTGTTCCATCGGAAAGAATAACCGGCATTCGCGCTCTGCTGATTTCTCGTCCAACGAGCCGTGAAACTCCGTGACCGTGGAGCTCGGAAGCATGAACTTTCTTCTAAGTCTGTAAACGTTGATGATGATGATGATGATGATGATGATGATGATGATGATGGTGATGATGATGATGATGGTGATGATGGTGATGATGATGATGATGGTGATGGTGATGATGATGGTGATGATGGTAATAAAGATGATGATGATGATGATGATGGTGATGATGATGATGGTAATAAAGATGATGATGATGCTGTTGATATTATTAATTTTTATAATAATAATAATAATTATTATCACATTATTACCACGATTCGCTTCATCACTCTGACCATCATCACATGTGATATCGTTTTATTTTTATCCACCATCAACATCGTCATCATCAAAATTTTGATAACGAAATTGACACAGTCATCATCACCACATATGTTCTCAGAAATAGATTAGTTTAACCATCATCAGCATCATCATTGTCATCATTATCATCATCATCACCATCATCAACATCAACATCATCATCATCATCATCATCACCATCATAACCACTACATATGTTCTCAGAAATAGATTAGTTTAACAATCACCATCATCATCATTATCATCGTCATCACCATCATCATCACCACCACCATTGAAACTACATACCCGGTGGAATTTTCCAGATCGACAGGACCAAGGGCGACCAGAAAATCAGAGACAACCGAAGATAGATTGTTGGTCAACAGCAATGCCAGGCATGGACCACTTTGTCGTAGATTATTATTCATTTAAAATTATTTGTTATTATAACAAATTACTAATTATTACTTATATAATTAATATAAATATCATCCATATTATAACTATCATAATCATAATATACATGTTTTAACCATCATCCAGACTACTGCAAATAGTATGGTGGAGTACTTGATAACTATTATCATAACCACTACCACCTGCTCCACCACCACACATACCTGGTACTTGATAACTATTATCATAACCACTACCACATACTCCACCACCACACATACCTGGTACTTGATAACTATTATCATAACCACTACCACCTGCTCCACCACCACACATACCTGGTACTTGATAACTATTATCATAACCACTACCACCTACTCCACCACCACACATACCTGGTACTTGATAACTATTATCATAACCACTACCACATACTCCACCACCACACATACCTGGTACTTGATAACTATTATCATAACCACTACCACCTGCTCCACCACCACACATACCTGGTACTTGATAACTATTATCATAACCACTACCACCTACTCCACCACCACACATACCTGGTACTTGATAACTATTATCATAACCACTACCACCTGCTCCACCACCACACATACCTGGTACTTGATAACTATTATCATAACCACTACCACATACTCCACCACCACACATACCTGGTACTTGATAACTATTATCATAACCACTACCACATACTCCACCACCACACATACCTGGTACTTGATAACTATTATCATAACCACTACCACCTGCTCCACCACCACACATACCTGGTACTTGATAACTATTATTATAACCACTACCACCTACTCCACCACCACCACACACACCTGGTAAAATACTCAACGAGTTCGTCGCGACTGCTTTTGTTTTCCAGCTTTTTGAACATCTTCGAAGCATCAGCGGCGGTCAACTCCACGACTTTTTCGTGTAAAATCTTGAAGCCAGCTTCCTGGACGCTGGTTTGCAAGTTATCTGTGGAATGTCCATATGTATGTGTTTGTATTTGTATACATATATATATATATGGTTTGCAAGTTATCTGTGGAATGTCCATATGCATGTGTTTGTATTTGTATACATATATATATATATATGGTTTGCAAGTTATCTGTGGAATGTCCATATGTATGTGTTTGTATTTGTATACATATATAATCAGGGAGAGAGGGAGAATGAGAAATTAGGTGGCATACAAGAGAACTTATAAAAACTAAGTAGCATGCAGAAGAACTTAGAAAAACTAACGTGGCAGGTTGGCATACAGCTCGGGTCCGATGACACCAACGGTTGTGAATTCTTTCGTCGGTCGTAGGTTCGTAACCGACATTTTGTGGGTCACGAAGTTCGGGAAGAAAATTTGTATGAACCTTGATTTTAAAAAAATTATACATAAATATGCAATCAACACACAAATATGTGAGCAACAAACATACAAGAAACACATGCTCATAAACACAATATATATACACACATACAAACAACACGTACAAAAAATAAAACACAAAAACAAAGTTACCTGTCGACATCTTCAGACGTTTCGGCGCAGAAAACACCGCACAGGTGAGCAGTTTCGTTTCCAACTAGTGCCCTCAAGCTGGAAAAAAGTGTTAAGTGTTGTTTTTGTTTTGTTGACATGTTGTTTTGTTGACATGCTGTTGTTTTGTTGACATGTTGTTGTTTTGTTAACATGTTGTTGTTTTGTTAACATGTTGTTGTTTTGTTGACATGTTGTTGTTTTGTTGACATGTTGTTGTTACCACAACAACCGTGTTTTAATTAATTGAACAGCATGGTTAAAGAATAGCTGATTGGAAAATCATCTGTTACATAACAGCTGATCAGAAAATTATCTGTTAAAAAACAGCTGATCAGAAAATCATCTGTTAAAAAAACAGCTGATCAGAAAATCATCTGTTAAAAAAAACAGCTGATCAGAAAATCATCTGTTAAATAACAGCTGATCAGAAAATCATCTGTCACACATAACAGCTGACCGGAAGAGAAAGAAATGTAAACCTCATCGGAGAGACGTCTTTAGCGAAAGTATAATTGTCAGGTCCCGTAAGATCCTTCAGTTCGTTGATGACATTTTTTCCCATTTCTCCCTTCGTAACGACGAGCAGACGAGACAATCCTCCCGAGAAGGGTTGTGATAATGATTCCATGTCCGCCTGCAGTTTGTTTGTGGTGATGATGATGATGATGATGACGATGAATTTTATTCAATTAATTAATAACTATTATTTATAATTATTAACGAAAAGTTTATTTTAGGAGGATCTACGTTTTGGACGAAACTTCAACTATTAACTATTGTTTATAATTATTAAATATTATTTATCATTATTACCAATTATTTATAATTATTACCAATTATTTATAATTATTACCTATTATTTATAATTATTACCAATTATTTATAATTATTACCTATTATTTATAATTATTACCTATTATTTATAATTATTAACTATTATTTATAATTATTACCTATTATTTATAATTATTACCTATTATTTATAATTATTACCTATTATTTATAATTATTACCTATTATTTATAATTATTAACTATTATTTATAATTATTACCTATTATTTATAATTATTACCTATTATTTATAATTATTACCTATTATTTATAATTATTACCTATTATTTATAATTATTAACTATAAATTTAAATTATTAACTATTATTTATAATTATTCTCTATTATTTATAATTATTAACTATTATTTACAATTAATAACTATTATTTATAATTATTAACTATTAATTATTAACTATTAATTATTAATCATTTAAATCAGTAAATAGCAACAAACATCGGCAACGGAAAACGGGTAGAGTTCATTGAGGTTGTCTTTAGAAATTTCAACTTCTTTGTCCTGAACAACTTCAAAGCCAGATGTTTTCAACTTTGTGCAGGAAAATATAATAAAATGATAAGTATTAAAAATAAATTGAACTTATATTAAAATTATTATCAAATTTATGTTCAAAGTTATATATATATATTAAATTTTGCATTTAAATTTTATAAAAAATGATTAAATTTATGTTCAAATCTATATATATTAAATTTTGCCTTTAAATTATATAAAAAATGATTAAATTTATGTTCAAAGTAATATATATTCAATTTTGCATTTAAATTATATAAAAAATGTTATATTCAATTTATGTTCAAATCTATATATTAAATTTTGCATTTAAATTACATGCAAAATTTTATATTAAATTTATATTTATTCCTGTAAATTATTTTCTTCATCCATCATAATTTCAATATAATTTTTAATTTCTAACACTCCTTCGAAATCTTTATTTTTTTTATTAATTCGCCAAAAAAACTTTTAAACGAAAAACAAAAGAAAATCCAAAATAGAAAATTTCCGATGGGTTCGCCTCAATTGTGCGAACTCACTTTACTCTTCGATCGTACGAACTTACTTTATTAAGAACAGTTTGTAAAGCTTTCTCGTTGTAAATCGCATAGGACAGAATGAGGAAGGTGTACTCTTTCTCTATGAATACTGCAGTAGTTGAAAAATAATAATTCTCTATGAATGCTGCCATAGTTAAAAAAAATAATAATTCTCTATGAATAAATACTGTTGTAGTTGAAAAATAATAATTCTCTATGAATACTGCAGTAGTTGACAAATATTAATTCTCTATGAATACTGTTGTAGTTGGAAAAAATTATCAATGTGAAAAAACAAATATGATACGTAATAATAATAATAATAATAATAATAATAATAATAATAATAATAATAATAATAATGATGATGATGATGATGATGATGATGATGATGATGATAATAATAATAATAATAATAATAATAATAATAATAATAATAATAATAATAATAATAATAATAATAATAATAATAATAATAATAATAATAATAACAACAACTTCATCATCAATTTAATTATCATGTTTTAATGTAAATATACTGAAATTTGAACTAAAAAGTGACAGACCTCTCCTAATCATCACAAACATCATTATCATAATCATAAACATTATCATCATCATCACAAACATCATTGTCATCATCACAAACATCATTATCAATGTCATCAGTTCTAATCAAGGTCAATAGAAGTGATCTAAAGTAAAAAAAATCATATATTTTGTAGAACACTCAAAAAAAAAATCAAAAACTTCATCATAATTTTAATTATACTTCATAATTAGCTATAAAATAATTTTCTTATAATATGATATTACAAAAAGAAATTACAAGTTAGTATTTCATGCAATAATTATTAGTTGGTGAAATTATAAAAAATAGTACAAAAGCAGTGATAATTAATCAAGTTAAATAATATAAATAAAAAATGGTATAACTAAATGACACAGTAGCACCCCTTGTTTACAATTTAAAAAAAAGTCACACAAAATAGGTCGCAAACTCCGCCTCTCTAATTGCAAGCCAGTCCCAAGCCTGGATGAAGGAGGAGGGACAGTTAAAAGGATCAAACTTTGATCCACGACAGGAAGTACTTATGTGCTTCCTACATACAGCCAATTCAGTCTTAAAACACTTGGTGTAAAGGACTATAAACAATCATGAAAAAAAAATATAGGTCGTAATCAAATAATCATAAGTCTGAGTGGTGGTGGGGGGAGGGGCATGCAGTAAACCCGATCTGTATGGAGTGGGGGAATGGATCGAAAAAATGTCATAAAAATAGGTGGTGATATAATAATCTTCATGTCTGGTTTAAAGGTGGGAAAAGTCAAGGATTTGATGAGTGGTGACAGGGGGGGTGGGCATTAAAAAAGTCATAAATGCAGGGAGAGGGTGAAAGTATGGTGGGGGGAGGGAGGGTGGGGAGAGGGAGGGTGGCTGTTTACAAGAGATGCTCCTGCCTTCTGTAATAATTAAAATATTGTAAATAATAATCAGTAATACAATAAAATACAAAAAAAGAATACAAAAAAGGATAAATAAAATTTTAGTATTTTTAATTATTTAGTATTTTATTTTAATTTGAAAGCATCGTGACATAATAATAGTCCTGATAACGATCCTCTAACAATCTCATTATTAATTCATGTGTCTGTGTGTGTGCGTGTTTTTCCAATCAGTTTACGTGAGAAAGCCACTTTTTTTTTACTATCAATCTATCACTAAAGTCGTTGCTACGGCAACCGGTTACTATGGTAACCTTCATCTTCCTGTGTGGTTTCTGGCAAGTGGTCAAACATCACCTGTTCCCCTTCGAAGTCCATCCCATCTGATTCAAGTTACCATTTAATAATCATATTATTACTACCGTATTCATCATCATCATCATCATCATCATCATCATCATCATCATCATCATCATCATTAATAATATTATTACTACCATCATCCTCCTTACCATTTAATAATAATATTATTACTACCGTATTCATCATCATCATCATCATCATCATCATCATCATCATCATCATTATTAATATTATTACTACCATCATCCTCCTTACCATTTAATAATAATATTATTACAACTGCATTCATCATCATCATCATCATCACCATCATCGTTACCATTAATAATATTATTACTACCCCCATCCCATCATCATCATCATCATTATCATCACTACTTCAATCATTATCACCACTTACTCCTCCTCGCTTCTTCTTCATCTTCATCCGTCGACAGATCCTCCTCTTCCGGTTCGCTCTCGTCTGAATCGACCACCACTTCCCTCAACGCTTGGTGTTTTGTGGCGGGAAATTTGTCATCTACCACCTGGTAGATCGATCAGACCACCATGAAATTCATTTTAATCATCATCAACATCACTGTCATCATCATCATCGTCATCATCATCATCATCACAACGTTACATAACTTTAAATACTTATGCTGAAACTGTCCCAGACATATCTACCTGGGAAACTTCCCCTTTCCTGGAGGCAATCCAGGATTTGAGTTTAATAAACCAGAGTTTAATTATAATTTAATTTGATAATTTTCTACGTTACATAATGTCAATTTCTAGACTTCCAGGCCATGAAGAGTTAATGAAGACATTTTTTTCAACATCTTCCAAAAGTTACGAATGTTTTATTAACATAATCATCATCACCATCATACCTACCATCATGATCATCATCATCACCATCCATATCATCATGATCATCATCACCACTATCCATATCATCATCATCATCATCACCGGTAACCTCCACTCTAGTTCCTCCGGTGTCAAGGACGTTGTGTTCGACGGAGAGTTGCTCCTGGATGGCCCTCGTAATTCCAGGTGCATTTGCTCCGTGGATGACTTCAACAAGAACTCCACCCTGTTGGCAATCGTCATCATAACCACCATAGTCATAGATATCATCATCATCGCTATATTTATTGTTCTTGCTTTCCTCATCAACATCATTATCATCTTTTTACATGCTATTTACATGTTTTTATTAACTTTCACTTGTCCGGATGTCCGTGAGATGTCCGCTGACGTTTAGAAGCTCGGGATATCATTATAAAATTAACCAATTTAAAAAAAACTTAAAGTTTATTTTAGTTTAGTTTTAAAAAAAACAAATTTTAGAAACAAAAATTATTAAAAAATAAATTAAAGAAGCAATGGCAACGAAAACTTTCATCGTCATGGTAACTACAAGCATCTTTGTTTACTATTCACCGGTGTAAAATTGTACGATAAGATGTCGCTATGAAATTTTTCAGCTTTCTTAAAAGCATATTTTTTTAATTATTTAAATTAACTCTCACTTGTTATATCAAAACTATCATCATCATCACCATTATCATCATTCTTTATGTCAACACTAACATCATTATCAATATCCTCTAATTTTATCATCATCATCATCATCATCATTGCCTCTGCTGCCTAAATAAATAAACTCACAGCATAGAATAGAAAACTTGGTTCACATTTTCCTCTATACCTTTCCAGTGCATCAACCACATCTGCTTTGGCCTGAAAGGTGGTGATGATGATGATCATTATTTACAATTAGACATGTGTAGTTATATAAGTTCATTTTAATTGATTGATTGATTGATTGATTATAACATTACACATTCAAATATCATATTATGTTCTTACATACCAAATTATAATTTATATAAAATATTCTTAAGAGACTGGTGACAAAATTAGCTAATTAGCTAATAAAAAAATGCACGAAAATTATAAAATGTAATTATAAATTACAAACTAACACACAGTAATAAGATAAATAATTATAGATCGAAAAAATAATTCAATAAAACAGTTAAGATAAATAAATATAAATCAAGAAAAAAAGATAAACAAACGATGGCAAATCTCAACAAATCGTCTCCGGATTCGTTTTTGATCCTCTTGAATATTGGAACCATGGCCCGACACGGTCCGCACCAGTCCTGGTACACGTCCACCACTGGATGAATTTAATAAGAACGTATTTTAATTTAATCATTTTATTAAAAAGTAAAAATTAAACATTAAATAAAATCAATCAATAACTTATCAATCAATCAACTTATCACATAACTTATTAACCAATCAATCAACTTATCAACTAATCAATCAACTTATCAATCAATCAATCAACTTATCAATCAATCCATCAACTTATCAACTAATCAATCAACTTATCATATAACTTATTAACCAATCAATCAACTTATCAACTAATCAATCAACTTATCAACTAATCAATCAATCAACTTATCACATAACTTTTCAATCAACTCATCAATTAACTTATCAACCAATCAATCAACAAACTTGAGTACCGAGAAGTCCTTCTTTTGCAATTTGTTCTTCCCATTCTTCTTGACTTTCGATTTCAACTTGCAGTTGGAATTCTTTCGCTTTTCCTTTCATCGCCATTTTGTTTTAGTATTTTAGTTTTTATTTTATTCTCCACCACTACTAACTACTTACTCAGACTTTCACTTACTTCACTTACTACTACTATGAAGAAGAATTTTCTCAGCCTATTATTATGCTCTGCTATTAATTATGTCGCTAAAAAGTTCGGTAATTAATTAATAAATAATACTTTTTACTGCACAATCAAAAAAATACACTACATCAACGTTAAAACTCAAAGCTTCTGCTACTTTACTATTCTACAGAACTTTTCGCATTGGCATGGCAACGAATACGCCGTAACAACGTGTAAAAGTGAACTTAGTTTGAAATTTACTTAGACGTTAATTTTTTAGGATTGTTAAAAAACATACTATTAAAATTACAATTTTTTTTTAATTTTTTTATATACTAAACACCAATTTATTTTTAATTTTTTTTATATACTAAACACCAGATATCCATCTATCAATTGAATGATCGTTATGAACACACATTTAGTATAGAAGAGATGTAATGTAAAACGTCGTTTTAAAGTTGGTTTTTTGTCGGCAGGAACTTTAAAACCACAACTATATTGATCGTGGATGTAAAGTAAAGGCACTACAAGAAATTATGATGATGATAATGATGATGACCCTTCTATACCCCATCATAGGCGCGTGATATTGTCCTGAAGCTAACCTACCAGCAGCATGAAGATTTGGGCAAAATTCCTTTTTGGTGCTACCATTCTCAGTAATGTAAAATTAACATGTAGATACTAATGTAATGTAATATATTAACATAAAAAACACTACAGTTGTAACTTTAGCGATGAAATGTGTTAAAGTTTTTTCGTTCATTAATACAGACATTGAATGTGTGAAGATATAATCTAACTGGATACGGTATTTAATTATAAGTAATTATAACATTGTGTCAGATTAGATGGAAGAAAAATCTGCCGAGAAAGTTCATATAAGTTGGCAGACTGCTTGCATGAAACAAGTTATTAAACTTTGATGAAAATACAATTTAGAATAAATACAAATTAGTCAAACTCTAATTAAAATAATCTTTTAATACATTTATATTATTAAAAACATCCACGATCATGCACTAACATAGCTTACTTAAATTATCCAATCAGCAAATCTGTCCATTTCGCTGACCAAAAAGATAGCTGATACGTATAGCAGGCCCGTACCTTATTCAATTCAATTCAATTTGACGATCTTTAAACGTGGCGTTAGTCGGATGACTTCTAGGCCACAAAAAGGTGTGTTTTGAGTACCTTTCTTCTGAACCGTTCGGCTGTCGCCGCAGTCGTGACCTCCGGTGGACAGGTGTTCCAGAGAGCCTCGTCGGGCCAGCGACTGCGAACCGTCTTCTGTCACCAGCATTTTTCAAAAGAGTTGCAGGGATGAGAAGTGGAGATGAGGATGACGATCTCAATCCCTCCGGAGCCTGGACGTCGCTTAAGCGTTTGATATCCGAACATAAGTATGGGGGAGATGACTCTACTTATACACCAAAAGTGCTGTCTTGAAATCTATCCTGTGGTTTTTGCTTTCAACCAGTGCAGTCTTGAGAGGAGAGGAGAAATATGGTCATATTTGCATATTACTACTGCGTACCTACTGCGTACCGTACTGCAGAAATCGGTATCGAGTGTATTATCTATTAAACTAAATATACCCAGAACCACCCAAACAAAATGTATGACTAAAAAAATGTAGGCACAATCTTTTAAAAAAAAGTAGATTCAGAGTTTATTAAAATTAAAAAAAAAATAAAGATTTAATAGCATCTTGCACATTTGTCACCTTCACCTTTTTTCTTCCATCATCTTCTTGTACGTATATCTGCACTAAAATAACCAGATATGCATTTCACATTCACTTCTATGGCGTCACCAGGCTCTACCTCAAATGGCTCAGCAACAAAAGTTGCCGATTGTTTCCAATGACCTTCAGATGACGATGTATCAATGACAACACCACCGCTCAATAATTCTATCTTGAACCAATAAACAAGAGCCACCACCCCGGCTCTAGCCAACGATCGGACAACACGATGGCACGACTTATTGCAGAATGCTGATTTGCTGGATGTTGCAGCTGATTGGTTCATCTCGTACGTAAACAGCTCGAAGGGAGCCGTGACCTTTGTGTGCTGAAGCGACTCGAGATAGAAATTGCAGTGATACGTAGTCTGTGTCGTAAAATTAATAGAGAATTAAATAAAGTTTTTTGATAATGTAACCGTTCTCTTTTAATGATATAAATTTATTTAATAATCGTTTCAATAAATTATTTGAGCAAACCGCATTTGAATATAATACAAATTAAAAATCATTACTCTATAAAAAAAAAAAATAATAAAAACACTTCAACCGACCTTGAACTTGTTCATCACCGAGGCAACTTGAAACTGGTCGGTGCTTTGAAGGATCGACGAATCAGCTAAAAGAGAGGAGTCAACGAGGACAGCCATGCAGTGAACCCTGTTCGGAATGATCACGTGACCGAGCGATAAGAAAGCTGACCTGTCGTAGTTTAGATTGAATGTTGTAGGAAATCGTGGCGAAAGAAATTGATTGGAAGAGTTTGACTTATCAATAAATCAATCAATCAATTAATTAACTATTTAATAATTTCTTCAATCAATTAGCAAATTTCTTTTATCAATCAATCATTTATTCAACCAACCAATCATTTATTTAATCAATCAACCAACCAATCAATCAATCATTTATTCAATCAACCAATCAATCATTTATTCAATCAATCAATCATTTATTCAACCAACCAATAAGTTTAAAACATTTAAAAACCAACTTTGCATAAAAGACATCTCGCAAAACGTTCGAACGAATGCTTCCGGAAACATCTACAAGATCGACAAATCCAACCGACCAATGAGAAACTGGGCTGCTTTTAACAGTGGAAAACTCTGCGTTCAAATCATCGTCTTGTCCACCTTCATCATCACCATCATTTTCATCATCAATATCCTGACAGTCCATATCATCATCATCATCATCATCAAGATGATTGTCATCTTCTTCCTTTTCCTCATCATCATCATCACCATCATCATCATCATCATCATCATCATCATCATCATCTTCACCACTACGTTTAGCAATCGAAATCCGCTCAAAAGCGATGTTATTCCATTCAAATCCGTCGTCCGCTACAATCTTCTTCATCATCCAAACAACCTCGTGGAAGACGTTGTCACGGAAACCGTCTACAGCCTTCTCTTCGTTGACACCGTCACCTTCGTTGACACCGTAACCTTCGTTGACACCGTCACCTTCGTTGACACCGTCATCATAATTTCTGAATACGCTTTCGTTCGGAGGCGGCAGCAAAAATTTGACCGATAAGTTTCTTCGACACGATTCCAGGGCCACAAAAACACCCGAACCGTCTTTGACCCCCGAGACGATTACGACCCCCGAACGGTGCGAGTTGGAGTTCGTCGAGGTCAAAACAAAGTTCAAAGATTCCAGACATTCCCGATGGTACAGAAAGTCGTTCAGAAAAGAAATAGTGCTAGGCGGAAGTAAGAATATCTCTCCGGGTGTCTTTGGATGAAGTGTCGAAACTGGTGCTGGAGATTGCGGTAACAAAGTTGGTCTTGATAATGATGATTGCAATGGTAATGATGATGATTGTGGTGATAATGATGATGATTGTGGTGCTGATAATGATGATGATTGCAGTGGTAATAATGATGACTGTGGAGGTAATGATGACGATTGTAGTGGTGATGATACTGATTGTGGTGGTGATAATGATGACGATTGTGGTGGTAATGATGATGATTTTGGTGATGATGATGATGACGATTGTGGTGGTAATGATGATGATTTTGGTGGTGATGATGATGATCGAGGTGATGATGATGATTGGTTGTCGTCGCATCTTCTTGTGATTTTGTTCAACTTCAAGTGTACGAGATTTCGTATCGTACAGTCGACTGTGACCAGGTGGGAGGTGTCAAGTGTCAAACCTTTAAAAGAATAGTCGATGAATGGAATGAAAAGAAAGAAAGAAAACAAAATTAAAATGTTCATAAATTAAAAATTTTTTGCTATAATTAATCGCTACGAATATTTCTTGAATTCAGGATAACTCTACTAATCAAATGAAAATCAAACGATTGGATTTAAATTTTGAAAATTCACAAATACAATTCCACCAGCCTTCTCCATTGACATCGTACACTGGATAAACTGCCTGCTGCCAGCACGAACTTTGACCTTCGGAGGTTAAGGGTGAGGTCGTTATTCGATTCGTGTCGTCAAGGTGGAGGTCGAACCACAGGAAGAGAGCATCCAGCACACCTGCACGAGTCACCTGGACGGTCAACTGCTTCGTCGTTCCGGACAGGTGGGCGGAAACGGACTGAGAAAATTGAATTTACCAATAAATATTTTTAATCAAAAAAATATAATTAAATATTGTAATAATTAAAACTCATAATTTGCTATAAAAATTTTTTTAAGTTAATTAATCTAAATTTAATATAAATAGCAAACAAATTTAATTAATATTTTTTAAATTCACGAAAGAAACCTCTGCCGAATCGAAGCGTATCGTTTCCACGACGATCGGATCAGAAAGCAGCTTGTACCCGTTCTTCAGAGAAGCCATCTTTTCGCAGGTGTACGGTTGCCACGACGACTTGCCTCGGCGACGGTCGCTAGGAAAAGCCACGTTGCTGAATATTTTCACGTTTTCCGAGTTGACGAAGTCCGAATTGCCGTTGTAACTGGAAAATTTTTGTTTTGTTACGTGTTGAATAGTTTTATAGTTATTAAAGAGATTTTGCATTGTAGCAGAACTATGCTAGCTAGCTAGCTGCGAATTAATACCATCATCATCACCTTTGCCGTCATCATCATCATCATCATTATCATCATGATCATCATCCTCATTATCATCATCATCGTCATCATCATGATCATCATCCTCATCATCATCATCATCAATACCTTGAATATTGCCTGACATGCGTAGACTCGCAGAGGCAGAAATACAGAGTGGCAGAACGAGGCAAAACAACGAGATTCTGCAGTTGAATTTTATAAAAATATAGAATACAAATAAAATCAAATCAAATTTATTTAATATATAATAAATAAAAATACAGAATTTACATACTTTTATATATATTATATCTGATTATATTTTTTTATTTAATATGTATATATATAATCATTCATAATCATTATATATAATCATTAATAAATCTTTCAAAATTTATAACCAATTAATTATTTCAAAATAACGATTGAAACAGAATGAAGGTCATATTAGAGATGCAAAACAACATATGAATAGAGATTTAAAGTTTTTTTTTATATCATCATCATGCATAATGCATTAATTATGCATAAAAATGAGTTAATTATGCACACTAATTTATTATTCACAATAACTTATTAATTATGCCTGATGACTAATTGATTAGTCATAATAACTTATTAATATTATTCATAATAACTTATTAATTATTCCTAACAACATATTCAACTAATATTTGAAAAAAAAACTGCACTGCAACAATAATCTCCTCCCACCTCATCAATATTCAAATTCTTGTAGATATGATCCAACGATTCCAAAACTCCCTCGCCAAGCAAGCCGGCATCAAATGTTTCCGTGACAACCATTTTCAACCTGGATGTGATGAAGTGTTGATAATAGAGAGGAGAAAACTGCATGTAAAAAGCTAAAAAAGAAATAAAAAAACTTTTTTAAATTAGGTTGTCTCGAGTTCGGATGTTTCAGTTTCGAATACAATTACATCAATCAATCATATTGATATTTAGGGACGCCCTCAACAATTACATCAATCAATCACATTGCTATTCGGCGACGCCCCTCAACAAAATTCAACAGCGGTTTTGAAGTTTTTGCTTAAAAAACAAGATTTTGAAATACTGTTGGCCTACCTTCTCATTCTATCATTTTGAAAGCACAAAGAACATAATTCAAATAAAAATGTATGAACAATTAAAAAGACTAATGAAATACTGTGGAGTCTAAAGACCCACGAGCCGGGCCCGATTTTAAAACCCGCCCATTTTTCCCATCCCTTTCATCTCACTTGACATCGGGCGGACAACCTGGTAGGGAAGAGGAAAGGGAATTTGAAGAACCACAAATCAAGTTGATTTCCTTCATGGAATTTTTTCCGAGTATTTCCGTGGCGATCCGGTGCATGCATTCATCCAATTCGCACGCGACCACGAAGAAGTTTTCACCAAGACGTAACGTGTTTGATGATCTTTCCAATCCTCTGATTGTGTACATGCTGACAGCGAGGAATGGTAAAATGAAATTAAACTGTGGAATTTTGATGTATATATTTATTTATTTATTTATTATAGCCGAGCTACTAATTTCAATATTTATGTGAGTATTTTTACCGAGTAACAAAAACACAATAATTATTTATTTATTTATTATAATAAAACTGTAATAAAATTAAAATTGATTAAAAATTTTACCACAAAACAAAAATATACCTGCAAAACAGCGACAATAAACCTATCCAACAACAAAATAAACATTGCCAACAACAAAATAAACATTGCCAACCACAAAATAAACATTGCCAACAACAAAATAAACATTGCCAACAACAAAATAAACATTTCCAACAACAAAATAAACATCTCACCTCAACAACCCAGTACCCGCTCCAACATCCAGGCAAGCAAATCTATCCGCGACATTTTTCTTTTCCGCCAACGACGAAATCGCGTTCGAAATGGAAGACTCGAAACGGCCGTTGCGGATGCAATCGTTGAGCATCGGAAAATGCCACCTGTCCTCGACGGGGTTCAAAGTTCAAAATTCAACTCGTAAAATAAGTAAGTAAGTAAAAAAGTCAGAAAGAATTTATAACATTCTACATGTAGCGTGATATGCTGATCGTATAAAACGTGCAAGCACAGAAAAACGGACACGAAACCGTAAAAGAAGATACACGCATGGTTCATGCTAGGTGGAAAAAGTAATATTATGAAATAAAAAGGTTTTTATGTTGCGCTTAAAAAATTTTTAATATTGTTGTAAGAGTTAAAAAATACTTCAACAACAACAACAAAATACAATTAGAAACAGTAAGATCAATTCGATACCTGTTGACGAGAAGAGAATTTAAGTTATCGAGATTTTCCCGTACGCTCGCATCTCTCGGTTTCAGTTTCAACGATTCTTCAAAGTATTCACGAGCTTCTAGCAATCTGTTTAATCTGAGATCAATGTTTATTA
The DNA here is from genome assembly GCA_963978895.1 of Erpobdella octoculata. Taxonomy (NCBI): domain Eukaryota; kingdom Metazoa; phylum Annelida; class Clitellata; order Hirudinida; family Erpobdellidae; genus Erpobdella; species Erpobdella octoculata. Next base: position 178,868 of record OZ022239.1, read on the forward strand.
AAAAAAAAATTTTTTAATGTTTGAAATTTAATAAAAATGTAAAAAAAATTAATTTATTAAAATTTCATTAACATTGAGAAATAATATTCATCTAAGAAAATAATTATTTGATTGAATATTTAAATTTTAATTGTTTAAATATTCAACTTGTAGAATAATTATTTGAGAAATACTATACTATAATTATTATAGTAAATATTAATCTGATAAAATAATTATTCAATTAAATAGTAATCTGTTAATATAAATATTAAATTAAATAATAACCTCTTAACATAATTATTTGATTAATCATTATTCTTTTAAAATAATTATTCAATTAAATATCAATCTGTTAAGTTAACTAATTATTCTATTAAAATAATAATCTGCTAAATTAATATTTTGATTAAATATTAATTTATTAAAATGTCATTAACAATGAAAAAAAATATTTGTCTGACAAAATAATTATTTCATTGAATTGGATTTGTTAAAATATTCAACTTGTGTAGAATAATTATTCGATTAAATATCGATCTGTTAAAGTAACTATAAAATCAAACCTGAATAAAATGATTCCACAATTGTTGAAAAAGACCTCAGGCTGGTGGCAGAATCTCACAGCGACAGTGTGAGCATTTAAAACTTCTGGTAAACTTTCATCATTATCATCTTCGATCGTTTCAAACTTTTCCTTCTTCTTATCTTCCAGCAGGTTTCCATGACAAGTCGATACATCACCACCATCACTTATCGATTCAACTTCAGCTTCTTTTTTTCTATTTCTTTCCTTTAGTTTTCTCTCGCAGCAGACTGCCGCACCCCAATTTTTAAGCAGCGCGGCCACGTCCGCCTGAATGTAATGACTGACATTCGGGCAGTTTTCAAGCAGGAATTTGTAACATTCGAAACACTCTTTAAATTCACACTGATTTAGGTGACGTCTGCTTTTGCTCCAAGTTGCAGAGAGAATTTGTTTGACGGCCGGGTTGGCTATGTGCTTCAAGTAGTTTTTAAATGTTGGATGACGTTCCATGAATGAATGAAAACTACAAAGAGTGAATAATAATGTAGAAGATTTATTTTCTAACAGCTTATTGATTGATAATTAAAGGAATTTTTTTATTTTAATTTAATGTGATGCCTGTTCTTTTAATAACCTTCATTTATCTATTTTGATTAATTATTAATATTAAATATTAAATTAAATAATTAACTGTGGAGAAAAAACGATCTGCTTATTTATCAGTAGCTGGGTTAGTTAAACTGTTAAACTATGAAATTGTTAAAAAATATTTAAGCACAGAATTCCTCCAGATGAATTAGGAGGAATTAATGATGGATTGGAAGCAAGATCTGCAATGTTCTGCTGAATCCAATTTCAATTCTAAGCAAAGCGCCAGAACTTGTTTACAATTTAATTATCGCTCATGCAAATAAACATAAGTCTATGCAATTGTTAAATTTAAATTAAATTTTAAATTAGCATGATTTAGCAATTTAAATAAAACTCGTTCAAAAAAATTGAAACATGTGAGAACCATTCAACAATTGGGAGCAGTTTTTCATGGCGCCTGCCTCCCCACACCCTCTATATAACTAGTTGTTGCTCATTATTGTAGACAAACACAATGTGATTTAGGTGAGAACTTTTGGGCAAAACTAGAAGAGCTGACAAAAACTGGAGAGAGATTTGGCTTCTCCAGTTCCACAGGCTCGTTAGAGGTGACTGTTCTATCGTTTCCGTAGGCCAAGCAATTCTATCCTAGCCTAGCCTTTTAAGCCATTGTTCAAATATATTTTGATTTTATTTCAATTTCATCACTATTTCAAACAATAATTACGTATTTTACTATTATTTTTCGGAGTCCAGGAGATGTCGTAGGTAGCCTACTAGATTATAAAAGATTCTATTCAGAATTTCTAAGCTAATAATTTTATTTTTGTTTTTAAAAATTATTTACACAATATACGTTAATGGAAACATTATTTGACTAATACAATTAATTTTGTTTTGTAAATAATAATTAATATGCTATATCGACAGTTGATTATAATTTTTTGCTTCTCTAAGTTTGTTTCTAGAAAAACATCCGTACTTCCTTTTTAGAGAATCGCGGTCGGTGGGTACTTGTCTTGCACGTGAAATCGTAATAATTAGATATTTTAAGAAGAAAACTTGGATTTGCGATTATATTAAATTATTTCTTTTAATTTTATTTTGTTAGAGCAAAATGACTGCCGCCAAGAAAGAGGGTAAGAAGAAGAGCGTAGCCAACGAGGTGGTTACTAGAGAGTACACCATCAACATTCACAAACGAATCCACGGAATGTAAGACCCATTTTTGATTAAAAATTATTTATTATTTTCTGAAAAAATAAAGCTTTGAATCACGATAAAGCGTCACCACCTTTTCTATCGCTCATCACCTGGTAAAAAGCTTAAAATTACAATTTTTGAATTAATTACAGTGGATTTAAAAAGAGGGCCCCGAGGGCAATTAAGGAGATCAAGAAGTTTGCCCAGAAACAGATGGGAACAGTTGATGTGAGAGTCGAGACCAATCTGAACAAGCACGTATGGTCCAAGGGAATCAAGTAAGATTATATATATATTCATAATGACAATAATAAGATAAATAAGTATTTTTTAAATGTAATAAATATAAAACGTGTAAAGAATTATTTATTAACTTTATTATTTTTTTTGCCCCTCATAGGAATGTCCCATTCAGGGTAAGAGTAAGACTGGCCAGGAAGAGGAACGAAGACGAGGACTCCCCACACAAGCTGTACACACTCGTCACATACGTCCCTATGGCCAACTTCAAGGGTTAGTGAATAAAAGTGCAATCAGATCTATACAATTGTAGCGTTTCAATATTTAATTGAACAATTTTTCATTTTCAGGTCTTAACACGGTCAATGTTGAGAGCGATGCTTAATCTGACGATTTTTCAGTAAAAAAAGAACTGTTTTGTTGAGATGTTTAAAATAAATAAAAATTTTAAACCCATTAAAAAGTGTTGTGTTGTCTTGAAAGAGTAGAATTAAAAGTTGTTGGTTAGCAGAAAAAATAATGACAAGACGTTTCATTAATTACTGTGATCTAATTTTCCACCCATATATATAGAATAGATTCTATATATATGTTTCCACCTGAACTTGATGTAATTTTTAATTTTGTTTCTTATCTTAAATTAAATTTTGCTGCTGTGGTAATTTTTCTGTCTGAAGATCACAAAGTAAATTAAATACTGAAGTGGAGGCTTGACAACATGCAACTTATTATAGTTGATTCCATTGGTTTTATTTGATGCAAACGTTTTTTTGTTTCAAAGTGTGAAAAAAATTGTGAACTTGTTCATAGCCTGCTAAATTCAACTGATACATAAAAAATAAGATAATGTCAGCAGATATTTTATATCTTTTAGTTTCAATTATTGGCACGATCCAAAACAGCACCTCACTGGTGTTGCCCACTTTCTTGTGAGTGGCAATAAAAAATAAATTCAAATATTGTCTCTAAAGCATGCCAATGAAGCACATCATCTTTTATTATCAATGTATAATTCTATTTTAATTACTTTAATGAATGAATAAAATTATTTATCAGCAATAACAAACTCAGTAAGAAAAAAGGATTTTCTTTTATTTAGACTTATTATTATTATAAAGAGGAATGTTAAAAAGTCATGTATCTGATTTATTCTCGAGAGCATCTGAAAGTTCGTTAATATTAGCAAAGCGCCGTCCGTTGACGGATGCAAGTCGCCTAAAATTCTTTAAAGAAGACTCCTTACATATTGGATCAACTTTTACCAAAACTGGCAACGTTGAGAGTTTTGGTCTATCGACCGGCCATGTAAGTTTGAGATGATGTCTGTGTAATTTGAACATTGATCCGTCTGAACAGTGCCAAACGATTCCTTCCACTCGGCCATTGAAATTGTTTTGGAACCAGTCTCTTAAGCTGTCGTGATCCAGGTTTGCTGGAATGTTGTCGACGTTGAAGACGCCATGTCTGACTAGAAAATGAAGAGGCAATCGCTTAGTTCCGAGCTTGTACGGATTGTTGTTGACGCTGGTACCGATAAGTTCGACGGTCGAGTCCAGATACGACTCTAGCGGTTCAGTCGATATAAGCAAACTGTCACCCTCTTCTTCTGATTTGAATTGCTCGTTGCTATTGTAAATTCTTTGGGGTTTAAGAAACACGGCTAGACCGGAACTAAGATCGAAAGTTTCTGCGTGCCAACAGTGTTGACGTGAAGAAGGGTCAACTGGTACCCATCCCATAATATGACCGTTAGCATCTAAAATGATGTCTCCAGTGTCCTTATCTATGCAATTTTCCGAAGCTTTCCAATTTGGCGGTGCCTCTTTAAAACTGTTCAGATTTATTGGTTCTTGATTCTTTGATTCAATGTCATTGTGCTTTAGATTTGATTTATTTTTAGTGACGTTTTTGTACAGCTTGCGATCATGTCTAGCCCACAGCCATGGCTGGTCTCCAAAATGCTTTATCATCGCAGATGTTCCATCCAGTTTTTCGGTAGCTAGACATTCGCCGGCTTCTAAACGTTGCAAAAATTCGTTTCTCAGGATATCAGTTGCTTCGACAACGAAAGTTTGCTTCGGTCTTTTACCACTTTGTAAACAGTTTGAGTCAAAATGTCGCACAGATGTCTCGAAAATGCAATTTATTTTTTGCTGGACGTTCGACAGCATTTCAGGCACTCGCCCGAAATTCCCGTCGTGTATTTTTGAATATTTTTGATGTATTCCAATACAAGCGATTTCGGTCGATTATCTTACGAAAAATATTACTTAAATTGAAATGTGTTAGTTTTATTGTTTAAAATATACAATATTCACAGAAAAATAACTACGACTACACAAGACAAAAACTTATACTTGCTACAGCTTCGCTCCTAAGTTCTGGTCAAGTTATTAAAAATAATGAATTCTAATTTTTTTAAAATTTTTGTTTAAAGTTGTGATTATTTTTATTTTTAGTAAATAATAATTTAATTAAATGATAATTAGCCAAAAAGACCTTACCTTGATTTGTCAATACTATGTAAACAGCAACATGTTCGTTCCCGATTTTAGGTTTGAGTTGCTTCATCGTCGATTTTAATTGTCTATAATGGCATTACTTTTTTATTTTCAATGATTGTTTAAATTTGTTTGAATTGATTAATACATTTCATTTAAGATAAATTAATCAAATAATTTCAATCAAGAAAATTAGTCAGTCTCCTCAACTTCCAAAAACATTTTTCTCGGATCAGCAGACGACTACTAAGAAAATTCTCACTACTAAACACTGCTGACGGACGGCAAATATTGATATAAAAAACTATTTAAATTAAAAAATTAAATAACTACCTAAGCAAAATGGAATATGCAGGCAAGACAGGCGATTTTAAGAGTAATACACCTATAAAAATTAAAGAGCAAGCAAGCCAGATTAACGCTAACGACAGAGCTGGAAGCGATTGTCCCAGTGCAAATGAAATCATCGGAAACGACGATAGTGGTGACCTCGGTTACTACGAAAAGAACACCCCCACTACTACTACTACTACTACTACTACTACTACTACTACTACTACCTCAGATCACATCACTCGACAGGAAATGGATGATTGTTCAGAGATCAGCGAAGATGGAAGTGTGGCTCCTGCTGTAAAAGAGGTTGACAGATTCGGTTTCGTCGGTGGCAATCAGTACACGGATCCAGCAGTGTCAGTGATTTGATTATGAATGTGTGAATTTTTATATCACTAGCAAGATTTTTTCTAGATTTCTCTAGTTTTTTTTATAATGAAATGTAAAATAATAAATTGATTTTTTTTTTAAAAATTGCTCAAAACCTCATTGACGACTACCTCCAGACAAAATTTCATTCGAATTTCTCCAGCGGTTCGGATGTGATAAGCGAACAAACATACACACACCCATATTATCTTTTTTTTACATATATATATATATATATATATATATATATATATATATATATATATATATATATATATATATATATATATATATATATATATATATATATATATATGTATATATATAGATTTATTATTATCAGTTTGCAATATTTAATGTGGTGTGAGCCAGCAGACTTCTAGGCCGCAAAAAATTATTGAGACAATCAGGTTCTTCAAAACAGTTTAGCGCCAAGTTTCCATTAATTAATATGAATTCATTTGTTAAATTTGATATTTTTTCAAAGCTTTGGTGATATAAATTGTTGGTCTGTACAAGTTTTATCAGCAATTTGTTTGATTGCTGTGTTCAAGTGTTTTAAATACCAAAGCTGTTGTTTAATTAAACCATTTGTTATTAGAATTAGCTGCTTAGTCAATAAAAAATTTAAAAGGATCACTTAATATCGATTTGCGGCTGATTAAAATTGTTTTTTTTAATAATTGCAGTTATGATTAATTTTTACTGAAAAAACGGGACTATAATATAAATAATAATAATAATAATAAGTGCACCTACTTTACATTGGTGTTTTGTATTTTGATTATTTTCAGGGATTCCATTCACATTCCACTTGAAGTTTTAAGAATGAGAGAGCTGAAGTGGATCGACATGCTCGAAAATTGGGATAAATGGATGGCCAAGAAATTTAAAAAAGTTTGTTTATAAAAGATATTAAATGCAATAATGTTGCAACGACTTGGCAGTTCTATGTATCATGACATATATTTTTAGATAAGCATTTTACCAATATATACTTTTAAAATTAATAGTTAGTAATATATCCAACTTTATAGATCTCCAATAACTGTAAAACAATTTTAAATAAAAAAAAAAATATTCTGATAATTTTGAAATAACATGTTCATTGATTAGTTATGGTAATAACGATTTTTAAAAGTTGCAAACACATGCTAGTAAAACAATTTTTCAATTCTTTTTTTATTTATTACTCACTTAAATGGATTTTTGAAAAAATGTATTTTTGACAGAATTAGAGTTACTAATTATTATTATTTACCGTAAAAAATTTTTTGTCAAAATTTTTTTTTTCATTCCAGGTGAAATTGAGGTGTCGCAAGGGAATTCCCGACTCTCTCCGGGCTCGTTCCTGGCAGTTGCTGACCGGGAGTTCTGCCATGCTCGATTCCAATCCGGGTCGCTATCAGGGCTATCTCAGTTCGCCGGGCAATCCGAGCTGCCTCGAGGAAATCAAGAAAGATGTCAGCAGGCAGTACCCCCATCATGAGCTGTTCATGAAAGATCAAGGACAAGGGTTAGCTGGTCGCCATCATCATCATCATCACCACAATGATTATCATAATAACAACTATCGTTATCACTATCACCATAATCATCAACACTACGATCATCATCATCGTCACAACTATCATTACTATCATTATCATCATCATTATCATCATCATCGTCACAACTATCATTACTATCATTATCATCATCATTATCATCATCATCGTCACGTTTTTATAAAAAGTGTTTTTTGACACTAAGTTGTTGTTTGGTGATTTCCCATTTTACGACGCTTGTCTTCCCTATTCTTCCCGACGAAGATGTAAATAATTATGGAAATAAAATAATCCGTTTATTCACTTTTAAACTCACCAATTAATTCACTCTGTCATGTTCAAATGGAGAAATTCGTTCATTCATCCGACAGACAAGAAGATCTTTATTCAGTTTTGATGGCCTATTCGGTTCACAATCCCACGGTGGGGTACTGCCAGGCTCAGGGTCCACTGGCCGCGGTTCTTTTGACCCTCATGCCTGCAGAGCAAGCTTTCTGGTGTTTCCTCACGATCTGCGAGAAATACCTGCCTGGGTACTACAATACTGGATTGGTGAGTTATTATAAAAGTTCAGATTGGAAATTCTGTAGCGGAAATTTGGATTAACAGTTTTTTGAATTTCTCTTAGTATAAAAATATGTTTTGAATTTACCGATTTTTATTTGTTTGTTTGTTTGATTCACTTTACATTTTTAAATCATAGGAAGCAGTTCAGATTGACAGCATGGTACTGTTTGGCCTGCTCAAGAAGGCATGCCCAGTGGCTTATAAACATCTGGTTAAAAAACATTTCTTGAATTTTGTTTCATACCTATGCATTTAAACTGATTTTTATGATATTTTCTGTGTTTTTTGACCAGTAGTTTCTTTGTGAAATTACCTTTAACCAGGCAAGCAAGTCCGTTAAAAACGTCAAAGTTCTGTTGTAATGGAAAATAATAATTAGTCCAACATCTATTTTTAGATAAATTGGTTTCTAAGATAAATAATAAAAACGTTGTAAAAAATACTATCTAACAGTTTTGTTTTTTGGGGGAACTCAATTGCAGTTTATTTATTTGTACAACAATTTGATCAAGTCAGAAAGATGTTTATTATATTATATTAAATAAATAAAAAAACTATGTTAGTTATAATCTTTTTTGTGTTGACCAATCAGAAAAAGCAGAAGGTGGAGCCTATTTTGTGGATGACCGATTGGTTCATGTGCCTCTTCTCGAGAACTTTGCCTTGGCCTTCGGTTCTCAGAGTTTGGGACATGTTCCTCTGCGAAGGTTGGTCTAATAATCATGAATATTCATTGATGAAAGCTTATAATTCATAAAGCTCATGAATATTTAGTAGGAAGGTTATTATCGTTTATTAAGCTTATAAATATTCAGTGAGGAAAGTTCATTATAACTTACGAAGCCCATGAATATTTAGTAGGAAGTTTATTATAATTTATTAAGCTGATGAATATTTAGTGAGAAGTTCATTATAATAGTTGGTTATTTCATTCATGTCTACTAAATAGCTTGTTACAATAATAATTACCCTCATGAATATTTAGTAAGAAATTCATTATAATAATTATTTCATTCATGTCTACTAAAAAGCTAGTTATAGTACTAATTACCCTCATGAATATTTAGCAAGAAATTCAATATAATATTTATTTCATTCATGTCTACTAAAAAGCTAGTTATAGTACTAATTACCCTCATGAATATTTAGCAAGAAATTCAATATAATATTTATTTCATTCATGTCTACTAAAAAGCTAGTTGTAGTACTAATTACCCTCATGAATATTTAGTAAGAAGCACATTATAATAAGTACACTCATCGAATGTTATTTTCATTGAACACCTAAAGGAATGAAAATCATATTCCAAGTTGCGATCGTCCTTGTAAAGAGCGTCCTCGGAACTGGAGAGCAAATCCATCGGTGTTCCACCTTCTACGACACACTCGATATGCTCAGAAAGATTCCGACGGAATGCATGGAAGCCGACTACATTGCAAGAGAGGTTCTCGCGCTGCCTTTTTCTTTCTTTTTTTCGTAGTTTAAACATGTAATAATTAAAAATTGAAAAAATTGTTGTCGATTTTTTATTGAAATCTCTAGTATTTATAAAGCTAGCAGGCGACTTATCTTATTTACAACTGATAAGTCATTTTTAAATCAGTTTTTTTTTCCAATTTTTTAGTGATATTAAGATTACAAATTTAAATCCGTTGACCTCATATTGCTGACTCGCGTTTTTATTTCCGGACAATAAAAAGTCGATAAAGCCTAAATTATTATCATCTTTATCTTTTTGTTTGTCTGCATTTGCTTCCTTCCAGTTACTACTGACGTGTTGTTATGAAATTAAACTCGATCCGAATACACACTTTTACGTTTATCGATTTCAATTCGCAGGTGTCAAACCTTCGCATCACCGAAAAAGATCTAGAAAAAGAACACGAAACGCAGTTGAAAAAATGGAACGCCGCTAAATCTCAGAAACTCCAAAAGAACAATTCCTCTCAGGTCCCCGCCCCTACCAGCTCTGCCCGCCTCGAAACTGCCGTCCCCGAAGTTCCGCCATCTTCTGCTTCGACGCCCGCAGCTACCACTCCGACTACCTCGGCGTCAAAAACGCCGCAAGCCACTACGTCCGCATCTTCGCAGATACCGTCGTCTTCGTTTGTTTCGCATATCTCCTTGTCTCCTATGCCAGTCAACAGGGTCACTACACCGCCTGCCCTGTTACCGGAGACGATACCACCGAGTACGGAGCAAAAGCTCGGCATTCGTGACAACGACAAGTCAACTGATCCTGTCGTAGTGCGGACTGCGAATGCTAAGGGAGCGGAAATGCCGACCGGCGATGCTTCGTCTGATCGTCATCCAGTCGACGTGTCCGAGGCTTCTCGATTGGACGGGAAAGACCGCAAGCAGAAGAAAGACGTTAAAGATTCTATTGAAGACATTCAAAACTCCGGCGGCCACAAGCGGCCGTCTCATCAGCAGCTACCAGACCAGCAGCAACTACCACATCAGCAGCCACTACAGCATCAACTACCTCGCCATCAGCAGCTGAAGCTGTCTGCTCAACCGACTTCTTCTTCGATGACGGCTCTTCCACCGTCACAGACGTCCGAAAGCAAGAAGAAGAACAAGACGACTTTTCGATTCGGTTGGAACCGGCCAAGGCAGTCCAAGTCCACGACGCACGTTGACAAGTGAACGTGCGTGCGTGTGTACACGCGTCGTATGTATATGTGCGTATGTATACGTGCGTGTGCGTACGCGTCGTATGTATACGTGCGTGTGTATACGTGTCGTATGTATACGTGCATATGCATACGTGCGTGTGTATACATGTCGTATGTATACGTGCGTGTGTATACGTGTTGTATACATGCGTGTGTATACGCGTCGTATGTTCTCGTTTGTTTTACGAATGTCTCTTCTTCGTCTTCTAATTTATTCCTTCTTGTCAGGTGTTTTATTATTATAATTTAAATATTGTCCAATCTCACGAGAGATGAGAAGCGTATTATCGTTTTTATTTGATTATATCTCGTGTGTTGAAAATTAGGAATTTGAGATGAAAGAAAGATTGATATCACTATTAATACTGCTAACAAATACAGTATCCTCATTAGTACTTCTGCTTTTAGGATATCATTATCATAACTCCAGCTGAATGAAAAGTAAATGTGTGTGTATATGTCAGATGTTGTGTGCGTGTGTGAACCAAATGTTCACAGATTGTCAAATATTTCAAAGAAGTCTGTGCGATCGATCGTTTTCTTTCACGGTGGTGTTATGTTTATTATTGTTGTTTACACGATCAGCTGACGGGTTTCCAGGGATGTTCCTGTTTTCTCGAATATATAAGATCTGATTGGAGATTGTCGATTATTTCCATCAGTCAACTCGCTTGTCTTATTCTCTTTTTTAAAGTTTTTCTATTATAATTATCGTTTTTTAAGTCATTATTACAATTATAATATTATTAAATTTTACTATATTATTAATTTCATTTTCAGGTTTTAATCAAATCGGCCATTGTTAATATATAATCGCCGAGAAGAATAGATTATGAAAGGTATGGAAAACGAGGTTGAGATGGCCAATCAGCTTTTGTTTATATAGGTCATGGCATGACAACCCAGCTTTTGTTTATATAGGTCATGGCATGACAACCCAACTTATGTTTATATATTTCATGATTTTCATGGCATGACAACCTATACAAAAATTAAATCTGACTATATTTAGATTAGTGGTTGAGATGGCCAATTAAAGATTAGCTTTTGTTTATTTAGGTCATGGTATAACAACCCATACAAAAAATTACATCTAACTATATTTACGATAACTGGTAACCTGTAGGTAACTGTAAAGTAGCATTTTCGTAATCTGTCGTAATGCATCAATATTTAGTAATGTGAGGCATGCGGTTTCAATCGAGACGAATAAGGAATGCTAAGAAAAACAAATCTGAAATGATAAATATGCAAATTTTCACGATTATGTATCTAGGTCAACGAATCGCATCTCATCCGTGTCATTCCTCCCAGTTCAACGATTGGCTAGCTGCAAATATAGTTTATGAAGTGGAATGCTAATTTATTCATTCTGGCATAATTTGAGTTTCGTTTTTTAACACATAGAAATTATTTCTCGTTTCAACTGAGACGATCCTGATAGTCTTGCTTTTGAATTCTAGTTGATTAGCTTTCGAATGAAAAAGTAGTCTTTTTTATGCGCATAAATTTCACTGTATTATATTTAATGTATTCACGAATTGAGAAATTGTATAAATAGAAATGTCTAAGTCTATACTTCTAATAAGTATTCATTATTACTAACTAATAATCTTATTGGTTCGTGCCTAGTCCAATAGAAATTCTGAGTTATTTCAAGATTTTTGTTTTTATTGGTGGTTGACTCGTTGTGCATGACTGAAATTTTATTCCATTGCAATAGGAATACAAAATATTCTAATCAATCAATCAATTCTACTACGTACGCAGCCAGATGTTTATTTCAACGTTTTGTCGATTTTTTCAACATGTTGTTTCTAAAATTTCGATCGAGGCTCGCGTTGGACGACGGTCGTGAATTGTTTTCTTGCCGAATATTAATTAATTAGAAAAAAAATAACGGCTTAGCATCTGCAGCGATGTTGTTGTGAAAAGGAGGAAGTGATGATGATGATGATATCGTACAAGTTCGGTGCGTTCGCGTCCGACGTGTTTTGAAGTTTGTTCGTCATTTAGATGTATCTCGTAAACGAAGTTAAAAATCGGATTTCGATCTCCATGACGCGTCTGTCGTCAGTCCGACATCGCTGCGACGTAACGACGTCGTCCGATTTGTTATTTTTTAAAAATCTTTTAAATGCTGAATATTTCAACTGATAATTTGTTTTTTTTTTTTAAATAACGAAAATGAAAAGAAATTTAAAAAAATACAGAAAACAATTAAAGTGCATTTTGTTGTTGCAACTCTAACAACATTATCGTTGTTGTTGTTTCCATCGTCTCAGTCCCATTCCTCTTTTGGGATACACTTAGGAAAACACCACTTTCATCATCATCATCACTATCATAACTCATCCTCAGAATCTTCAGCAAGAACTTCGTATTGCGTTTCTTTCTTCTCCCGATCTTCAATTCTCGACTGACTGGCCCTGTAGCTGTCTTGCGATTGAGTGATGTTGAAGAAAAGAGAACGAAACTGCAACAAAATGAAAAAAAAAACTAAAGAATTGTTCTTACGGTATCATCATCATCATCACGGTTGATTTTAATGGTATTGTTATCATCACTATGGTTGTTCTTAGTGTATCATCATCATCATCACCACAGTTCTTCTTAAGGTATCATCATTATCATTACAGTTGATTTTATGGTATCATTATCATTATAGTTGTCCTTATGGTATCATCAACATCAATTCGGATGTTGCCCCTCTTTTTTTTCCCTTAGCAATGCCATCATGCTCAGTACTTTTCCATATTTATCAGCACTGGTGACACTGGTGATAGACACCCAACCATTTTTTTACCTAGAAGACAGATGCCTCAAAACTCCTGCCATGTATGTCCGCATCACTCTCAACACATTTCATGTATTATTTTTACCTTTTTGTTTGGGGGGGATCTGGGTGGAGTGCCAGGTATGACGTCATCATCGTCGTCGTCGTGACCACCACCGACGGGAACATCTTCCACGAAGCATTGGTTCTGGAAAAGAAAACCGTTAGAAAATGAATCGACTTTGAAAAAAATTGTACTGCTTCTACACCTGTGTATATGACCATCTCCTGTTATTCTGTTAATGTGTACGTGCAAGGTACAATGTAGAAAAAAACATTTGATATGTTCTAGAAGTTAGTCGAGTTGATAGAAGATATAATGAGAAGATTATTTTATATATAAAGTGAATCTATGTTTGTCATATCACATATATATATATATATTCTTACCTGCTTAATGTCTCCACATCCACCACTATGGCCATCATCATCGTCTTCTTCTTCTTCATCCAGGTTCCCAAAAACGACGGAAAATTTGTTTTGAATCTTTTTGTGCTGAATTGCAGAATTGTCGTTTGAAGCTTTCTTCGATACTCTGCCACCACCTGCAGGACTTTCAGTGCTGTCGGGCCGTCCGATCCCAGCCGAGGAGGAGGATCTCTCGCTGCCGCCACCGCCGCCGCTCCAAGATTTCTCTCCTGGCCACGAGTCGATATCGCTCGCTCTGCGTTTGTTTCTCAACATGCTCACGCTCGGAGCTGCGACTTCCTCCGAGTACTTATTCGCTCTTCCCTGAGCGAATTTTTCAGAGCCGGTCGAAAGATTTTTGTCGTTCGAAAGAGACGAAGGACGTTGAGCTTGTCGTTGCGAAACCCCGTGCGACAGAGCAGTCGCGACGTCGTTGTCTTCGTCGACGACGTCCTTTGCATCCGCGACGAGTCGATTGATGATGTTTCGGTCAAAGATGGTCACGTTCTCGATGTGAAACGTCTCGTCACCGAAATCTCCTCCGGTCTCTTCTCCGTCACCGTCCGGCCTAAATAAATACCGATCCAAACGATACGATACTAACCGGAACGTTGTGATATCGTTGTACGATACGTTATCGAATATCCGACAATTTTATACCGACTTTATTTAGCAAACAAGTAAATAAATTTAAAAAAAAATAGGTGTAAAATAAGAAAAAGTTAGAGTTACTAACTGGAAACTGACAGCGACCGACGTAGATTTTTTCCTTTCGCTGGCGGTAATCTTTTTCCTTTGTAGTTTAGAAGCTGGTTTTCTATTGGTCGAAAATTTCAAAATAATATACAACCAATTAAACAAGTCATAGAATTTGAAAAAATTTCAAAATATACAACCAATTAAACACGTCATAGAATTTTAGGAAAAGTTCTCGTTTCCATAAAACGTTTGCGTATCGCGACTCACTTTCCGGAAGCCAAGGCAGATGTTGAAGCGTTGTTGTTGTTGTTGTTGCTGTAGTTTGTTGTTTTCGTGGAAAGAGATGTCTGACCTTGAGCTGAGGTCATCATCATTGCTGGAGAGAGAGTGGCCAAGACAAGGTTAGCTTCGAAGGCGGGGTCTGTGTCGACGACAAACACGATTGGCCTACGTTTCATCCGATAGGAAATTAGAATTAAGTTGGTTCGTATTCAAATTAATCCTCATAAACACTATCATCATCATCATCATCATCATCATCACTGACACAACACCTGTTAACTGTAATACCTTAAGCACCTTTTTTACCTACCATTTTCACAAAATCATCATCATCACTCACTGGCCAGCCTCCTTGACCAGAATGGACAGAGGAAGATTGAATCCCTCGCAGAAGAAAAGAAGAGAACGGAACTCCTTGAGGCAGAAAACGACGCGAGAATCGACGGAATAATCGAAACTGTCGAATTCGCCTGGAGAAAGCCCGACTTCCGTTCGTAGGATTTTGCTGGCGTCTGCAATGGGAAAAAGAAAACGGAATTTGATGAGAAAATTAAAAGCAGAATATATGTAAAGGAAAAATGCAGAAAAAGCATTCAAATAAAATAATTGTCAATTTTAATCTGAAAATGATTAAATAAATAACACGTTGTCATCCAGTATTATGAGTTTATGCTAAAACGACTTTACAGATTTAGTTAGTCAGGAAGATGATCAAAAAATTAATTACAAAATTCCTTAACAACAGACGAGTGCAAGTAAAGATGATAAATATTAATTAAGCCAGGACAAAAAAGATCGGCTAAATTCAAATGAATATAAAAAAACAGAATCAAATGCGAGTGTCTGTCACACGTGATATCGTCATTATCACCACCTCCTCCTCCTCACCTATAACATCACTCCAGGTACTAACCGAGTGTCACAACTGATGTCACCATCATCACCACTTATAACATCACTCCAGGTACTAACTGAGTGTCACAACTGATGTCATCATCATCACCTCCTCCTCACCTCATAACATCACTCCAGGTACTAACTGAGTGTCACACCTGATGTCATCATCATCATCACCTCTTCCTCATCTATAACATCATTCCAGGTACTAACCGGTTTCGTGGTCGATGAAATTAGTGACGAGTACTCTCTCCTCGGTGACGGCAATCTCCAGCTCGTCTACGTTCGACTGGAAGTTCGAAACGACCTCGGAAAACAACCTGGAGAAGAAGAAGATGAAAGAAGCAAAAATCTGTACGGACGATGAAAAAATCTCATCTCATCTTCTGCACGTCCATACAAACTTATAACACAACAATATCTATTCTTAAATAACATTGCTCTACATCCACCCTTCTGAGATTTTTTTTTGTTTTTAGAGAACACGTTAAATAAAATATAATGATAATAATCTACTACTACTACAAAATACAATCAACAACATCTGAAGAAACTGCAAAAGAAACACGGTAAAGCGTTCGCCTGTCGGCTTATAGGTCGGCGGTTCGAATCTCACTGTCGTCACCATCGTAGCTTCCTTAAGCAAGGAGTTTACACGTATTGCTCAGGTTGAGTGTCTCTCGCGGGGTTAACCCGTTTTAGACCATAGTACGTTTTACGAGCACACTTATTTTTGGCGTTGCATAAAATTAAGTTGTAATTTTTTTTTTGTTAAAAGTTTTTTTTTATATTAAGAAAGCTTCAATACACTGTATAAAATTTTTTAAATAATTTTTTTATTCGTATTAAGTAGTTTAATCTGGATTAGAATATGAGCATTTTCAAGGTTTTCGACCGATATTACTTTAAAAATTTATTATGCTAATTTCATGAGAGTTATCATAACAAAAGTTTGAAATATCGAAAGAGGATGTACTCAAAAGTAAACAGCAACGTTAATTAAATTTTATTGTGTTTACACTAACCCACAATCTGAACATGTATGAGTCATGCTCGTTCTACGATCGTTGGGCGTATAGAGTACTTTATGCGAACGAGTCGAAACTAGTTTATTCAGCTTATAGTTGTGCAGTGGTTGAATTGGTGATAGTGTTTTTTGCAAATTTCATTCTTCGAATGAAATGTTTGTAAAGTTTAAAAATGAAAGGCGTCAAACAGAACGTTTTTTCACGTTGAAAGAAGCTATGTAACTAATTCTTGATGATGATGATAGCATTGAGGTTGACATACTTGTCATTCTTCCGCCCGGCGCATCATAACACGTGACTGATGAATAAGCAAATGAAGAAGAAATGTTATTCTTTGTAATATCCGGGAAGGTAGAAGTTGATTATACTAATGATGGGATGGGATTAGACTGTGTCTGTTCTTTGGGTGAAGAAATGTAGGTTGCAAATACGGTCAGTTCAATGCCGCGGCAACCAAAACGCCAAAAACGATTGAAATGCACTTGGACCAAAAAGAGTCATTTGAATAGCCACTTTTAAAACAGTCTATATATAACGAGTTTGAAACACCACAATGGTGCTTTGCTTGAAAAACCACATATAGGCTGTTTAGGTTGTTTTATACCGCTGAAATGAATTCATGCACGGTTGAAGAAACAAAACGATAGGGAAGATACAGCAACTGGCCATGGTCACGATCTTGAAAATGTGAAAACAGTAGGTCGCTACAAGCTGGAAAATTGTGGCAAAACACTGTACATGTGGGCCAAGTGCGACAAACGACTTCATCGGAATTGTTTTGGTGCTTTCCGCACACTCCGGTTCTGAAACGACTATCATGAACTGCTTGACTGATTTATTGAATGTTAAATTTTTGGATTTTATTGAACTGTGTTACTGATAAAGTCAGAAATGTGTTTTTAGCTTTTCTGTTTATAGCCTAAAATTTATATTATAATTGTTTGCGTTGAGAACAAAAAAAATTGACTTTTAAACATTTTGTCGTTTTCAGTAGTCTATACGACCAGCGTTCGAAAAACGAGCATAGTGAATTTTCAAAGTTTTCTTTCAAATAAAAAATAATTAAAAATAAATCTGTTAAAACATAAGCAAGTAACTTAGAAATAACAAAAAATAATAATAGAAATCTAATTAATAAAGTTTTGGACCTAAACGGGTTAACTAACTCTTTTCACCGACCTAAAAAAAAAAAAATTTTCCATACTGACTTGGACTGAGCGAGTAAGACATTCTGAGCATCATCGGTTTCGTACGTCGCCTTCAATGTTTCGCATTCGATGAACGTCAGGTTGAATGTTTTCGTTAGTCCTGCATTCGTGTCGCGAAAAGAGTCAAACTCGCACTTATGTCACTGATGACACGGTGTCGACGTTATAAATAATTCTGACCATTTTAAGATATATTTATAATATAAATAATTCCAGCCATTTTAAAAAAGTCGCACTTATGTCACTGATGACACGGTGTCGGCGTTATCGATACAAACCGATGTCCTCTCCGACAGACAGCGTGTCGTTATTCCCGCAATCACAAGATTAGCATTGAAGTAACAACTAGATGATGTAATGCCATTACATTTAATTATACCCTCATTACCATCTGATATAATACACTAATTATATCATCACACATAAATAATAATCTTATTATCAATACATATAATAAATACTATGATTATCACGACATATATAATAACATAATTTTAACCATTTTAAAATATATTTATAATATAAATAATTTTGACCATCTTAAAATATATTTATAATATAAATAATTCTGACCATTTTAAGATATATTTATAATATAAATAATTCCAACCATTTTAAAAATATATTTATAATATAAATAATTCTAACCATTTTTATATTGAACTTGAAATATGAGCCTATCTTCGTCCAGATCCAAAAACATTTTGCAATTTTCCGCCAACTTCTCGATATTGGTCAGAGACTTGAAGACAGCCAGACACGACTGTTTGGTTTGTGGTGCGTAAAATATAATTAAATCATCTTTTTTATGTGTTTTAAATTACTTATATTATTATAATAAGCATATTCTTCTTCTTCTTAATATTATTATTATTATTACCATTTGATTGAATTTAAATGTATATCAGAGAGACCTTACCGCATTAAAACCCAACAAAGAAGCAATTAATATTGAGCACAAAAGAACAAGAAAACACGGAAAACATAAATGAATGAGGGAAAAAATTAGTAAAAAATTATTATTATTATTATTATTATCATTATCATCATCATCATCATCATCATCATCAATAATATTATTATTATAACACTGCTCGCAACTCATTTAAGATCACACACACACGAAAAAATCTGCACACCTTCGTGTAAACTTTGCACTTCAAGGTTTCCTCTTCTGCAGGGGGGATGGTTCCACCGGGTGCCCCCCTCGTCGACGTCGAACCCTGATGGCGAGGAATGGGGCGATGGGAAAATTTGTGGAAAAAGGTAGACTTGAAGAGAAAGGACATGTAGCCGGATCTGGAGCTGTTGACCGTGCGTACCGCCAGCTGGAATACGTTGAGAATATATATTCCTTAAACATTTGCTATAAATAGTAGTTAATATTCATGAATTTCTTATAATTATGTCCATTAAACTTTTGTTATAAATTTTTTCTGTCTGTGTTTGTAAGACTATATGAATTTATTATAATTATGTTCCTTAAACATTTGTTATAAATTTTTTCTGTCTATGTTTGTAAGACTATATGAATTTATTATAATTATATTTTCATAGATAGTAGTTAATATTCATGAATTTATTATAATTATGTTCATTAAACTTTATTAAAAAAATTGAAACGAATAAAAAACAAAACAAAAATATGATAACAAATTTGTCAGAAAGAATTTTGTTTATTGCCATAAACAAATTATTAAAAAGAAAGTTTAGCTCACTCCGTCTGGCATGGCTTCAAAATATATTTCATCACCGATTTTTGCCAAGGCGTGTATGGATTTTCCAAATACTAATAAAAATAAAAATTTACTAGTCTGCAATTAAAAATATAAAGAGAAAAAAACTTCAAGTCTAATTTATTTATTTATTGGTACACGAACAGAGGGACCCAAAGGGCCACTAATACTGTTCTACTAATTGTATAGTAGGATTGTAGAGGAGCAACAACAGAACCTTGTGAAACACAGTAATCAGAAAAAACAAGATAATTAGATACTAATATGCAAAAAATAAAACTATTAACTTAATTTCATTATTATTAAAAATGTTATTATTAATAAGAAGTAATCAAATAGTAAACAATAGAACTTTGTGAAACACAGTAATCAGGAAAAATAAGATGATTAGTTACTAATATGCAAAAGATAATTAAAATTAAGGTAATCTTTCCTACGGACGGCCCGTGCCGAAAAAATAGTCGTATTATTTTTATTTTGTTACAATAACCTAAATAAACAAATTTAATACCAAATTTAATTTTTAAAAAAAACATTTATCGTAATTTGAGAGACTTTGAAAACGGTAAGTAGTACTTTTCCAAGCACTATTTACATCGTAGTTGTGAGTGGTGAGGTACGATGATCGTATGAATGAAATGAATAAAAAAAAATTACTTTATTAAAAAATTTTATTTAAAAAACAAACTCAGTAATAAAAAAAATTAAATTTTAATTTAAATTTTAAAACTTTTTCTATGTAAAACGATAAAGAAAAAGCGAGAGAAACAACGAAGTAAACCCCGCTAATCACTATATAAGCTGCTATTGCCCAGGCGGTTCGCCGTGATTGCAATCTGTAAAATTGCAATCCCGTATTAAAATGAAACTCTACCCCTACTCCTAACTTTACCCCTAACCTTACCCTACCCTACCCTTAACCCTACCCTACCCCTTACCCTACTCCTAACCCTATCCCTACCCATAACCCTATCCCTACCCATAACCCTATCCCTACCCATAACCCTATCCCTACCCATAACCCTATCCCTACCCATAACCCTATCCCTACCCATAACCCTATCCTATCCTAGGTAGTCGCATAAAAAGTTTCAATATAATTTTTTTTTTAATTTTACTAATATTTTAAATAATGGTACAAATTCTGAGTTTGAATATACTATATAGTGTAAAAAATAAAATTAATAAAAAGATCGCATACCGGCGCCTACCGCCGTGGTAATAGTTATAATGTTATATAACACGCTACGCGATTCCTTCGTTAACACTTTTCCTTAAAACTCAAATTTTTTATATGTAAATTTTTTTAAATTATAATTACATTATTTATTTAATTAAAATAACTTTATATAACATTTTCCCATTTTAAATAAATTATTTATACTAATTATCATAATTTTTAAACTAGTGTTTACTTTTCGTCGTGTTTATAGTTAGTTATAGCCGAGAATTATGTATTAATCCGCCACACGGGCCGTCCGTGGGAAAGATTACCAAAATTAATATTAACTTTATTTTATTATTATTAAAAATGTTATTATTAATAATAAGTAATCAAACAGTAAAATTGAGTAAAAACTAGAAACACCCACCTTTAAGGTTAGCGCCCGGAATAATACACTTCATTTTCAAGAATTATTGATCTCTCTATCTAAAAGTTTGCAAATCCTTAGCTTGGAAAAATAATTTAATTAGCATTGGACAAATTCGAAGACAACATGCAGAAACCGCGTCTTGATATGTAAACAAAAAATAGGGTGTGTTTTTTTAACACTTGATTGCTTGATGCAGTAAAACAATTTTAAAAGTTTAACAACTACGTGCAAAAATTAAAAAAATAACTTTAAAAATATTAAAAAAATTAAATTATTATTAATTTTCAATAGACTTATAAAAAAAACATAAAAATTTGCATTTAGTGCAAATATAAATTATGTTTTTAAAAATATTTAAATGATGTTATTTATGCAATGTCAAAAGTTGTGTGACGAGATCGCAATAGTTTCTAGGCTGGAAAAATTTTAGTTCAATTATTGGGGATGTCTGTTTAAATAGGTATGAGGTCTTCAAATTTCAAGATTTCAATGTTTAAAAATTAAAAAAAAATTGTAAAACTTTTAAAACGTAGACTGTGGTTGTCAGCAGATAAACTTTTCTCCCTATACGATTCCACCATGGAGGAATTACTTAATAGACATGCTCCTCTTAGAAAAATAACAAAACGTAAAATAACTGGCTGCTCTTGGTTTGATAGTGAATGCCTGATCTCCAAACGTTCCACCCGTCGTCTCGAACGCCAATCTACCAGAGATCCTCTT
Source organism: Erpobdella octoculata (assembly GCA_963978895.1). NCBI lineage: Eukaryota > Metazoa > Annelida > Clitellata > Hirudinida > Erpobdellidae > Erpobdella > Erpobdella octoculata. The sequence continues at coordinate 200,821 of OZ022239.1, forward strand.
AACATCATAAAGAAGCAGCGTTGGCGATCTCAGATTAAAAGCCAGAGGAGACTCTTTCAATTCAAGTGCTCTAGTTACCTTAAACAGCGCATCGAAAACGTTCAAGGTGATGGTCGAACTCTCTGGAGATCATTACATTCGCTCCTCACTCCAACTTCAGAAACCTCATCATGGATTTCACCCGATGATCTACTTGACTTTTTTGGAAATAAGATTGTTGACATACGTGACTCGACCAAAAACTTCGACCCGCCCGATTTCGCAATCAATACACCGTTTCCTCCTGGTTTTGATGTTTTTGAAAAAGTGTCTCCTGATGATGTAACTAAACTTCTCATCGATTCCACAACAAAGCAGTGCGAGCTCGATTCCGCCCCTGTGCATCTGCTAAAATCCATGCGCCTCACTTTTGCTCCAATTCTTGCAATGTTAATCAACTCCTCACTTTCCCAGACTAATCTGCCTGAACCTCACAAACGTGCCATAATTCGCCCACTACTAAAAAAACCTGGCCTTGATCCCTCTGACCCTGCCAACTACCGCCCTATTTCTACCTTATCGTTTGTTTCTAAACTAGTGGAACGAGTCGTCCACCGTCAACTTTCTAACTATGTTGAAATACATAAACTACTTCCTCCTACTCAATCTGGATTCAGACGTTATCACTCCACAGAAACAGCTGTGGTTAAAGTTTATAACGACATTGTCCTTGCCCTTGATTCCGGATTCATAACCGCTCTCTTAATGCTTGACTTTAGTGCTGCTTTCGACTGTGTCGACCATGCCATTCTTTTTTCAATCCTTGAATTACAGTTTGGTATAACTTCTGCCGCTCTTCAGTGGTTAATCTCTTTTCTCTCTAATCGTTCTCATAAGGTTCGTCTTGGTGAGCAAACCTCCAAAAAGTACGATGTTTCTTTCGGTGTTCCCCAAGGTTCAATCCTTGGACCCCTTCTTTTCATTCTCTACACTTCTTATATTGTCAACATCGCCTCTCGACACGAAGTTCTTATTCACCTCTATGCTGATGACACCCAGCTATATATTCAACTTGCCACACAAGACATCTACCTAGCTAAAACAAAGCTTGCAAACTGTTTTGTTGAAATTCAAAAATGGTGCTCAGCCATGCGCCTGAAGCTCAATACTTCTAAAACAGAACTCATCTGGTTTGATCGAAGGCCTCAGCCCATATCCATGAGTTCAGGCTCTATTAATATCGGTGACTGCACGATCTCGTCTTCGAATGTTGTTCGTGATCTCGGAGTGTATCTTGACTCTGGCTTGTCAATGACCCACCATATCTCCGCCATTACAAGGGCCTGCTACTTCCATCTACGCCGAATCCGTCAAGTGAAGCGCTGCCTTAACGAGCAGTGCATTCGTACCCTAGTTCAGGCTTTTGTCATCTCAAGAGTAGACTACTGCAACTCAGTGCTGACAGGTCTACCATCATCGTCCTTAAAACCCCTTACTTCAGTACTCCATGCAGCCGCTCGGCTTGTCAAAGATCTCGGTCCCCGAGACCACATCACCCCAACTTTACGTCAACTTCATTGGCTACCTATCCCTGCTAGAATAAATTTTAAAATATGCCTGTTAATGTTTAACGTATTCACTGGATCTTCTCCCTCCTATCTGTCATCTCTCGTTTCGCCATGCTCGTCGCTCCCTGCAAGGCGGCGTCTTCGTTCTACTAGCAGGGACGACTTCGTCTCTGTCCGGTCTCGTCTCCAATTTGGAAACAGAGCTTTCGCCATCTCTGGCCCAACTTACTGGAACAGCTTGCCTGTACACATTCGCCAATCTAAAGACGCTACTCAATTTAAAACTAAATTAAAAACTTATCTCTTTAGTAAGTTCTTTGACTAGGAGATATTGTCGAACTGCGCGCTTTGCGAAAGACTTGTTTTTTATAAGGGCGCGTTATAAATCTTACTTTGTATTGTTGTATTGTCAGGCTTACCTTATTTATTTGCCAATGTCAATAAATAGTCGGTTGCTTCAATCGGCTTAGGAAGGTTGTTTATCATCAGTAGGTTCGTAGTCTGGATCGCGTCCGGTCTGCTGCAACTCGTGCTTTTGACAATTCAGCTTAAATTATTTGAAAGTTTGATCCTGAAAAAGTTATCTGATGTAATTCTGAATTTTAGATTTGCTATTAGTATTAGTAGCTGGATTGATCATGATGTTGCTAGAATAGAAACTTTAAAGTTTAAACACGTTTTCAATTTTAAATATTGCTTTTATTTAATGACTTCATTTCAGTGAAAAATTTACTTTCGTTTTTTTGTTTCACAAATTAATTTTGTTTCCAAAGTAAATGATTGAGATTTTTTCTGTCCACAGATTAATCGCATATACAAGCAAAAAAATTGAATATCCTGGTTCCTTTGTGGTCAACAGTGTTGTTAAACCAAAAAAAGAACAAATTTTTTGGGGATATTAGAATTACCTGAATTGCCATAACATGGAGTACCTTAATTCAGCACTTGAATATTACAATGGCATCAAATATGCTGGTTTGTTTCTCTTTTTAGGTATATTTTTTAATTAATTAATTAATCAATTATCAATCAATGTGATAGCTGACAGGTGATTATTTAATAATCATTATTAACTAGGTTTACATGTATCAAGCAGGCTGGTTTATTTTTAATTTTTTAATCAATTAATTAGTTAATTAATCAATTTGGTAGCCAGTAAGTGTGACGTTTTTATCATACAAATTGTAGAAAATGACTAAACATACATTCTTTAATGAAATGATTTGCATTCAAAAGCCATCATCACCATCATCATCATCATCATCATCATCATCATCATCATCATGCTTATAATTTCCCTCCTTTAAAATAATTTTGCAAGAACCCGACCCGAGGACGAAAGACTGGTTTCTGCTGGAAAACTCCCCTCTCCAAGTTCACTTGCTTTCCCTTTTTTACATCCTCTTTGTGATCTTCGGTCCGCGGGTGATGAAGGATCGTCAAGCCTTCCAGTTGAAAAAAGTCATGGTGGTCTACAACTTTGCTCTTGTGCTTCTCTCGGTTTATATGTTTGTAGAGGTGAGCGAGCATGTCTGTGTCTGTGTACTTATGGCCGTTTGTATCTGTATCTGTATGGCTGTTTGTATCTGTACCTGTATGGCTGTTTGTATCTGTATCTGTATGGCTGTTTGTATCTGTATCTGTATGGCTGTTTGTATCGGTATACATATGACCGTTTGTATCTCTGTGTCTGTTTGTATTTGGATGTTGTTAATTTCCGTGAAACAATTAATTTTATTTGAATAATAAAAAGTTTTTTAAATTATTCTATGTGATAATTTTTTTTATTAGAAAATGTTGTTCATTTATTTCATCAACAAGATAACTTGGTCTGTTGTTATGAATGATTCTCATTAAACTAATCCATTTAATGAAAAAACTTTTTTTTTTAATTTCACACGATTGTAAGAAAATATAAAGTGATTTTCTACTCAGAACTATTACTAGACTAAATAATTTTTATTAATTTATATTTCCTAGCGCAAGATCGCTTAGTCTGTAGTTATAAATAAAGTTGTTTGTTTGTTTATTTACTTTTTTTTAAGCATCATTTTTGTCTTCTCGTCTAGATTATTCTAAGCAGCCTCGACTGCGGCTACGGCATCTTCTGTGCCGTCTACAACCGGGAAGCAATACAAACCCCCAAAGAAATGAGAGTATGTAGTTTTTTTGTTTTTTTTGAGAATCCAAACATCGTCTCATCCGAATTTTTACGAATATTTTCTGTATGTATATATATTTATTTTATATTATATTAATTCTTTATACACGCTTTCAATCGTGTGTTCTCAACCTGTTTGTATGCACACTTGTACTCTATGTTCTTACCTGTTTGTACACACTTTCTCTACGCACCTGTATTACTTGTGTTTTCTAGCTGCTAGTACACACGTTCTTTACTCGCTCGAAATCATGTTATTTACCTGTTTGTACACTTACTCATACTTATGTTTTCTACCTGTTTGTATGCGCTTGTACTCACGTTTGTTACCTGTTTGTATACTTTCTCATACTTATGTTTTCTACCTGTTCGTACACGTACAGGTGGCCAGAGTACTGTGGTGGTACTTTTTCTCGAAGGCCGTCGAACTGGCAGACACCGTCCTCATGATCCTTCGTAAGAAGAACAATCAGGTTTTTTAATAAATTATTCAAATTTTTGAATAAATTATCTAAATTATGAATAAATTATTCAATTTTTTACATAAATTAATTATTTAAATTTTGTTTATTTTTTTCAGTTTTTGTTATAATTATTTTGTGTTTTTGCTTATAAAAATTTTGTCTGACGTTTTTTTTATGGACACTTCATCTCACGGGTCGTTTAGTGATGTTATCGATTTAAAAAACTAATAATAGAAATAGAAATTATTAGCATACATATATATGTGATGTAATTTTAATTTTTTTTTTTCATATAATAAATAAAATATTGTGAATTAAGTAAAAAATTTGATATAATTATCATAATATATGCAAAGGTGACCTTTCTTCACGTCTACCACCACGTTACCATGTTGAACATCTGGTGGAGAGTGATGATGTACATACCTGGAGGACTTTGTGAGTAGTTACCTGCAGTGATGTGCTTGTTATTTTTTCTTCATGTGACATTGTTTAAACAAACATACTAATGAGCCCTTGAAGTATTTATACTAACGGCGCTATATAAGTTGTCGAAAATAATAAAAAAAAATAATGAGTTTCTTTCTGTTGTATTTTTTCTGATGTTCCATTCATTGCAAGTTTTTTTTAAATTTCTGCTGAGGCTTTACACGATCGATCGATTTATGAATGCCAATTTACCTTTCAGAACAACAATTATTCGTCGATAAGTTGTTAACAGGCATTTCAATTCCTAACTGGCAAAAAACGATGTTTCTGCAAAGTTACATCATTTGTTTTCAGTCATTTCCAGTTCAATGTTATTAAATTGACATATAATAATAATCTATATATATAAAAGAACATGTCCTGACTGACTGACTGACTGACTGACTGACTGACTGACTGACAGATGACTGACTGATAATCAACGCCGAGCTCAAACGCCTCATCCTAGGAACGTGAAATTTGGAACTTATATTACTTTTATAGCGTAAACATCCGCTAAGAAAGGATTTTTGAAAATTTTGCTCCTGAGGGGAAAAAACTAGAAAACAAACTTTTTTCTAAAATTTTTTCTAAAGTTTTTTTCTGAAATTTGGTATATAGATTCATTTGAAAAATAAAAAGATACGTGTTTCACCATTTTTTGAAAATTCGGTTTCCCGGACCTCAAATGTGGGTTGGAAAATTGGGTTATTTGGTTTTTAAAGTAGCTTCTACTCAAAAACTGTTAATGCTACAGGAGTAAAAATTAGTATTTAGTTTCTACTCCAACAATAATGAAATACGTGTTTTAGCATTTTTTGAAAATTTGGTTTCCAGGACTTCAAATGTGGGGTGGTCTTTTATAGTAACTGCTACTCAAAAACAGTAAATACCACAGATGTAAAAATTATTATTTAGTTTCTTTTCTAAAAATAAAGATATACGTGTTTCACCATTTTTTACAAATTTGGTTTCCCGGACCTCAAATGTGGGTTGGAAAATTGGGTTATTTGGTTTTTAAAGTAGCTTCTACTCAAAAACTGTTAATGCTACAAAAGTAAAAATTAGTATTTAGTTTCTACTCTAAAAATAAGAATATATGTGTTTCACCATTTTTTGAAATTTTGGTTTTCAGGACCTCAAATGTGGGGTGGAAAAAAGGGTTTCTTTGGTTTTTAAAGTAACTGCTACTCAAAAACTGTGAATGCTACAGATTTCAAAATTAGAATTTAGTATTTACTCAAAAAATTATGATATAAGTGTTTCAACATTTTTTTAAAAATTTGGTTTCCAGGACATCAAATGTGGGGTGGAAAAAAGGGTTATTTGATTTCAAAATAGCTGCTACTCACAAACTGTAAGTGCTACAAATGTAAAAATTAGTATTTTGAAGTTTTGTGCCGGTTAAAAGTAGCTAAGTTCAGTTTATCACCGGCCGGGCCAAGCCGTTATTTTAGAGTCTTCACACGGGCCAGGCCAAACCTTAAATCAAAGTGGAACGGGCCGAGGTTTTTCACCAAGATATAGATATTTTAGTGATTTTAGGGTCTTCAGTTGGGCCGGGCCAAACCTGAAGTCAAGGTGGGACGGGCCGAAGTTTTTCATCAAGTATATAGAACTTCTAAGCCTGTAAAAATGGGCCGGGCCTAATTCAGACGGGCTGTGCCGGGCCAGGAGTTTGGGTTTTTAAAACGGGCTGGGCTAAGTTGTCGACGGGCCGAGCCGAGACCTAAAAAATTGATCTCTACTATGGATGCACGGTTCAAACTCTCTAATTTCATGCGAGCGAAGCCGCTACGGGCACTGCTAGTTTGTAATAAATCATTATTGTATAATAATTTAGTTATAATTATTTATTTATTTATTTATTTATTGTCTCATTATTGTTTCCAGCAACCTTCGGTAGCGCCCTGAACTGTCTCGTCCACATGGCAATGTACACCTACTACGGTCTCTCCGTCTTCCCCGAGCTGAGAGAAAAACTCTGGTGGAAAAAGTACCTGACTCGATTTCAATTGGTTTGTTAAGTCTTGTAATTTGTAGTTGTGGTGGAATTGGTATTCGTAGTGCAATTGGTAGTCTTGGTGGAATTGGTAGTTGTAGTGGAATTGGTAGTCGTGGTGGAATTTTTAGTTGTGGTGGAATTGGTAGTTGTGTTGGAATTGGTAGTTGTGATGGAACTGGTAGTTGTAGTGGAATTGGTAGTCTTGGTGGAATTGATGGTTGTGTTGGAATAGGTAGTTGTGTTGGAATTGGTAGTTGTGGTGGAATTGATAGTCGTAGTCGTAGTGGAATTGGTAGTTGTGTTGGAATAGGTAGTTGTGTTGGAATTGGTTGTTGTGTTGGAATTGGTAGTTGTGGTGGAATTGATAGTCGTAGTCGTAGTGGAATTGGTAGTTGTGTTGGAATAGGTAGTTGTGTTGGAATTGGTAGTTGTGGTGGAATTAGTAGTTGTGGTGGAATTGATAGTCGTAGTCGTAGTGGAATTGGTAGTTGTGTTGGAGTAGGTAGTTGTGTTGGAATTGGTAGTTGTGGTGGAATTGGTAGTTGTGTTGGAATTGGTAGTTGTGGTGGAATTGGTAGTCGTAGTGGAATTCGTAGTTGTGTTGGAATAGGTAGTTGTGTTGGAATTGGTTGTTGTGTTGGAATTGGTAGTTGTGGTGGAATTGATAGTCGTAGTCGTAGTGGAATTGGTAGTTGTGTTGGAATAGGTAGTTGTGTTGGAATTGGTAGTTGTGGTGGAATTGGTAGTCGTAGTGGAATTCGTAGTTGTGTTGGAATAGGTAGTTGTGTTGGAATTGGTTGTTGTGTTGGAATTGGTAGTTGTGGTGGAATTGATAGTCGTAGTCGTAGTGGAATTGGTAGTTGTGTTGGAATAGGTAGTTGTGTTGGAATTGGTTGTTGTGGTGGAATTGGTAGTTGTGGTGGAATTGATAGTCGTAGTCGTAGTGGAATTGGTAGTTGTGTTGGAGTAGGTAGTTGTGTTGGAATTGGTAGTTGTGTTGGAATTGGTAGTCGTAGTGGAATTGGTAGTTGTGTTGGAATAGGTAGTTGTGTTGGAATTGGTAGTTGTGGTGGAATTGATAGTCGTAGTCGTAGTGGAATTGGTAGTTGTGTTGGAATAGGTAGTTGTGTTGGAATTGGTTGTTGTGGTGGAATTGGTAGTTGTGGTGGAATTGATAGTCGTAGTCGTAGTGGAATTGGTAGTTGTGTTGGAATAGGTAGTTGTGTTGGAATTGGTTGTTGTGGTGGAATTGGTAGTTGTGGTGGAATTGATAGTCGTAGTCATAGTGGAATTGGTAGTTGTGTTGGAATTGGTAGTTGTGTTGAAATTGATAGTTGTGGTGGAACTGGTAGTTGTGGTGGAATTGGTAATTGTGGTAGTAACATTAAATTGTGGCTGTTGATTAGAATGATTTTTGAAATTTCTGTGTATTACTGTGGAGTTATGACTTAAATTTTGACAATGATGCTGGTGAAGATGATAAAAAGGATGCTAATGATGATTGCGACGTCAGTAATGATGATAATATTGATGATAAGAAAGCATTTTGTTCATCAAATCATGGGCCATGTTCAGATTAGTTTTACTTTTCTAGTAAAGTTTCTCTGTTTTAGTAATACTAGTAATAATAATAATAATAATAATAATAATAATAATAATAATAATAATAATAATAATAATAATGTATTTATTGAACTTGATGATTTTCAGGTCCAGTTTGTCATAACTCTGACGCACACCTGTGCTTCGTTGTACGTCAGCTGTGACTTTCCAAGCTGGGGCCAGTGGCTTATGTTCTACTACATGATCAGCATGCTTGTCCTCTTTACGAACTTCTATGTGCATGCCTACATCATTAGGGTGAGTTTAGTAAGCAGAGGGTGGGGGTAATTAGGTTGGGGAGATGTGCATGCCTACATCATTAGGGTGAGTTTATTAAGCGGGGGGAGGGGGTAATTAGGTTTGGGAGATGTACATGCCTACATTATTAGGGTTCGTTCAGTAAGCGGAGCGGAGGGGGGGTGGTAATTAGGTTGTGGAGAGATGGACTGATGAAGCAGTGTGAAGAAAGGCTGAAGGACTACTTTTAAAGACGGAGTATGAACCGTCGGGTTGTGATGATTTGTATGCCTCGGTTACTGCATTTTTGTCATTATAACTTTAGTAACATTATTTCTTTGTTTATTTTTTATTTATAAATTAATTTATTAATTATGTTTATTAACATATAACACTATATGTCATTATAGTGTGATTGACGCATGTTGAGTTATCAACTGTTAAATAATAATAATTATTATTATTATAATTATGTTTAAATGTGACAATTATATTTCAGGGAAAGAAACAGGAAGTTGTGTCTGACAATAAGAAGAAGGAACTCCATCCAGAAGGCCATGGCAACGGGAAGGCATTGGCCAGTGGCAGCCAACCAGTGGTTTCCAATGGCTTTAAAGTGAAGAGGAGGGTCAATCGAGCTTTGTGATAAGTCAGGACTGTCCCCTGTTGGGCAGGGCAGAGTTCTAGATGAACCACCAATAGGGAAGAAGAAGAAGAAAAAGGGGTAGTTTTGATGAAATTGCGTGCACCATATTTAGAATTTTTGACAATTTGTATCTCAAAATTTTTTTTAAAAGTTAGGTTGGTCTTTTCTTGAGAGTAATAAGTTTCTTATTTATTTGCAAACGGAACGTTCATTAAAATATAGAGAGAGACGTGATCGTGTGCACGTAATAATTAGATTATTCTTATAAATTGTTTTTTACACGCATGCATGCACATATTTCTTACACGTACTGTGTTTAAAATCGCATTTAAAATCTATCAAGCATCATACAGCTTAGAGACAGTATATATATTATCTGGTTATTTGTAGTAGTCCATTTATTCAATATATTTATTATGCTCACTATTCTAGAAGTTCTCAACTCTCTCTACCGTATTTGAAAGTGCTTTCTAGAAACTACTTGCACATCTTCAAGAATGTTTGCGATGTTTAGGGAAAAACCCGGAGACGGAACTTTTCCAGTCGAAGCTGAACGTTATATAAAATTGACGGCATGTTTTTTCACTCCTGCGCATTTAAATTTTTCTTATCTCTCTTAGGCCTTTTTGACGCTACGACGTTCGCGTCGACATTTCTTTGCGACGCCGTCAACGGTTCTTGTTGTATTCGTTTTTTTTTTATCATACTTGTAGTCGCATTATTTTGCGTTTTAAAATTTGATTCTGTTATTAATTCTTGTGCATCTCTTGAAAAACCTTTTTGTATTTTTTTTTTTAGGATCGCTTTTTTCGTTTGATTTTTTCTAGTTTTTGTTATTCGAATTGATTTTTATATCGTGATTCAGGTCAGTATTGAAAGAACTGAAGCTCTAAAATATTTCGTTGCATTCGTTCTGTTATGATTTTGTTGTAGTCGTTTTCAAATAAGGGTTTTTAAATGAGTGTTTTTAAATGAGGTTTTTAAATGAGGGTTTTGAAGTGAGGTTTTCAAATGAGGGTTTTTAAATGAGGGTTTTCAAATGAGGTTTTTAAATGAGTGTTTTTAAATGAGGTTTTCAAATGAGGGTTTTTAAATAAAGTTTTTAAATAAGTATTTTTAGATGAAGGTTTTTAAGCTTTTTTCTGATTTGTTTCTTGTCATAGATAAATTTAAAAAGGCGTTTAGGAGCTATGAGATTGAATGACAAAAAATAGAAAAAATAGAAATGATAAAGGAGGCAGAGGTTTTTCATGTTGTTTCCTGCCACATTCGTAGGATTTTCTTTCAATTTCTTTCCTTTTGTTTGATTTCTCTCATTTGTTTCAGTATTCAGTTTAAATTATCTCGAAGAAAAAAAAACCAAACAATAAAAAAAAATATATATATCTGTATTTGCTAGAGAAATGTGCATTCATTCCATTAATTTCGTACGATTGTCTCATGTATCCTTAATACACACAAAATATACGTAAATCTCTTTTAACTCCTTTTTTCTAAATCCATGGCTGGTCCCAATTTTAACGTGTTTTTCTCTACTTGTTTTTTTGTTTGTTTTAAGTTGGAAAAAGAATGTTTAATAATATTCTGGTAGAATTTTGTTATTTTTTTTCATTATGCAATTGTTGTTTTTTTTTTTTTTGGCTGTTTCGGAGAAAACTGGCGTGGTGTCGGAGAAAATCGGAATCGAGAGAAGCTAGTTGGGGTTTGTAAACGGAGGACGAGTTTGATGGCTACTTTATTTCATGAAATTATTCTGTTTTTATGAAATAATTTTATTTCATGAAGTTGTTCTGTTTCTCTAAATAAATTGTATTTCATGAAATTGTTCTGTTCCGTTAAAAAGTTTTATTTCATGAAATTATTTTATTTCATGAAATAGTTCTGTTTCATGATATAAACTTTATTTCATGAAATTCTTTCTCAATGAAATTATTTTATTTCATAAGAGGATTGTCATTCTATAGTGATTTTGCTTTTTCAAGAAGTTAACTTTTTATATTGGTTTTTTATATAGCACGAGACATCCTAAATTCAACTCACCTTTTCTAACTTAAAACGATGAGTCCTATACTTTTGGAACTTTCAGGATTTTTTGTTTCTTATATAATACATAAATTAGGCTTTTCTAGTTAAAAATGTAGCTTTGCTTAAATCACATTCAATATATTTCGTCCGGGAATTATCCGTGTTTTATAACTTGTTGTTTCAGCCTTGGACTGAATTGAGGATTTGTAGCACTTTTACCTTCTTTGGGTAACTTCTTTTCTAAAATTTGCTTAAAGCTGCTGAAATATAAAATTGTAAATTAGAGTGAAATTAATTTATTATAAAATTTTTAGTCATCTGAAGATTATTTCGGCCAATTATCTTCTCTTTTTTTTCTTAATTAATTGTATTCATCTGCAGTATGTAGGTTTCATATGCATGCAGATTTTTGTCAAATAATGTTTCTGTTTTTTCACGTGCTTGCTAGTTTTCTGACGAGGATTCCACGTCGGAACTGAATTGTGCTGGAATTTTCACACTTCTCTTTAACCCGGAAAAAAGAATGGTTCGATTCGAGAATGGATTTCCGGCGACGTTTGGTCGTTCTGGTACAGTAGGCGTTTATCACCTTTATAGCTTCATATGTTTTTTGGACTTTGTAGTAAAATAATAACAGTTTTTTTTCAATTTTCTACCGGGGTCACTATTTTCTTGGTACACGGGACACATTCATGTGTGGTTATATGGCTGGCGAAGTCTGCAGCTATTTAGAGTTCTGCAGCTCTTACAATTTTAAAGGTATATTACACTTAACCCCGTAGCTAGTCAAATTTTCCTAATGGGGCTCAGTACTTTTGTAAGGGAAACTCAAATTTTTACATTTCCAAGCAAATTCACACTCCTGCCAAAAAAACCTGATTACCAGGGGAAGGTTGTAGACACTTTTCCAAAAAATTGTTCAAACACTTCATAAAAAATATGATGAACCGTGGAAGCCCGAAACAGTTTGTGGGGGGCCGAACAGAGGGAAAAACGCCGGGTAGGGGTTACTTATATAGAATGACACCCCGCTAGTTATACATAAATAGTGGTTTAGAAAACTTTTCCAGTGAATAATTTCTATAAACAGGTAAAACCAATATCTATGGTGAAATCATAGGGTAGGGTAAAGTAATATAAAATAAAACTATTTTAAAAATTTGATTTACATAAAATAAAAAAAATATATAAATGTATAAACTAAAAATTTAATTTAAATTAATTGTTCAAGTTGTATTCGTTGATATAAATTTGCTCTTGTGTCAATGTATTTTTAGGACAGTCGTTGCAGTTAGAAATTTTTTCATTTGCAAAACAAAAAAAATGGCGACTGCATCGGTTGCACAAGTTACGAGCGATTCAACTGTTAGAGATAAAATATTACAAGATTATCGCAAAAAATTGATTGAACACAAAGAGTTGGATTCTCGTCTGAAAGATAGTTGGTTTCATACGTCATCTGTTTTTTATTCAATAAAATTGCTTTGTCATACAACATTCGTACATCGATGATATATAGTCATGTATATATATATATATATATGAGTATGGTTGCCGGTTCTACTTGAATTTATTTGAGTAAAATATTATTTTATTTCTGCTCTAATTTTTTATATCATGCTTTCTGTAATTATTGAAGAATACAGAATTTAACAACCACCATGTAATTGATCCTTGGTGCATTTTTTTTCGGCTGTCTACAGAAGCTTGTATGAATGATTGATTGAATTTTGTTCATTTTAATTGTAAACAAAACAATTATTTTGATGTTTTCAGTGAGAGAACAGCTGAAAGAGCTGACAAAACAGTACGACAAATCGGAAAACGATCTGAAAGCATTACAAAGTGTCGGCCAGGTACATCGAGAAATATAATAAAATAAATTGCTTAGAATTTAAAATCAAAATTTGAGTTTTTTAAACTATTATATATTATTTCAAGTGATATTTTTTTTTTAATAAAGATTGTTGGAGAAGTTTTAAAACAGCTCGGTGAAGACAAGTGTAAGTTTATTAACTGAAAAATTATTTGGTTTTTTTATATAAATTATAATCAACATAATTAAAAAATATCAATTTATTGAATAATAGAGGGGTTACCGCCATCGCCCGGGGTCTTTAGAGGTGTTTCTATTGTTGTTTCTCTCTCTCTTACTATTTTTGCTCTCTTTCTTTTTTTTCTCCGGCTCCCGCTTGCTTTCCCGTTCCCTTTCTTTCTTTCTCTACCTCCTAACTTTTTTTTATCCATAAAACGTAAAATAAATAGATTTGTTAGAAGTTGTTTGAAGTTGAAGCCTTTTTAAAACTTTGTTATGCAATAACCTTTGATGTTCATACATAAAACATTTTAGCCTGGGAGGTTTTTTGGCCATAAAATAATGAAAACTACCCGATCTTTTTCTCCTCTTTGAGATGTACATACCTCAATGCCAAATTTTGTTCAAATTGGTCGAGTGGTTTGGATTTGTGTAAAGGACTGTTCAAAATATATACTGGAATGTTTCTATTTCTATATTATTCTTCTTTTGTACAAAAAGATAGGTAATCATTTTTTAGATTTGTTTAAAGGACTGTTCAAAATATATTCTTGAATGTTTTTATTTCTCTATTATCCTTCTTTTGTACAAAAAAAAGAGCGATTTTGTATCATATTTTTCTTTTATCATCTATTTTGATTATTATCTATTATTATTATTATTATTATTATTTCTCTATTATTCTTCTTTTGTACAAAAAAAGAGCGATTTTGTATCATATTTTTCTTTTATCATCTATTTTGATGGCATAATCGGTTTTCTAAGAACACGTTCGGCATTTGGTTTTCAGTCATCGTCAAGGCAACGAATGGACCCAGATATATGGTCGGATGCAGGAGGCAGTTGGACAAGACGAAGCTCAAGTCCGGCACGAGGGTGGCTCTTGACATGACCACGCTTACCATAATGAGGTAAATATCTGAATATTCATGAATCTCATAATAATAATTTATTTAGATGAGGTAAATATCTGAATATTCATGAACCTCATAATAATAATTTATTTAGATGAGGTAAATATCTGAATATTCATGAACTTCGTGATAATAATTCATTTTGATAATTTAGCATTAGTTGATTGATTATTCAATAATGACCATAATAATGAGGTAAATATCTGAATATTCATGAACCTCATAATAATGATAATAATTCATTTAGATAATTTAGTATTAGTTGATTGATTATTCAATAATGACCATAATGAGGTAAATATCTGAATATTCATGAACCTCATAATAATAATAATAATTCATTTAGATAATTTAGCATTAGTTGATTGATTATTCAATAATGACCATAATGAGGTAAACATCTGAATATTCATGTACCTCATAATAATAATAATAATTCATTTAGATAATTTAGCATTAGTTGATTGATTATTCAATAATGACCATAATGAGTTAAACATCTGAATATTCATGAACCTCATAATAATAATAATTAATTTAGTAATTGTTAAACATTTACATTCGAACAGATACCTACCTAGAGAAGTTGATCCATTGGTCTACAACATGTCCACCGAAGATCCTGGAAACATCAGCTACGCGCAGATCGGAGGTCTCTCAGAACAAATCAGGGAGCTTAGAGAGGTATGTGTGAGCGTTATAAGCGATCTTGAATAAAGTTGATTATTGAGAAGATTTATGGCAGTCAGTATAGGACTGGTGGTTGTAGGTCATGTGCATTGAGGTCATTTCATAATTGCATTATTTGCATATAAAAAAATGCATTATTTGCATATCATAATTGCATGATCTGCCTGTATTGATGATTGAGTTTTTTTTAATGTTGTTCTGGTTTCCGACCATTTTTATTAATTGTAATATGTGATTTTTTTTATCCACAGGTGATTGAACTTCCTCTAATGAACCCTGAACTCTTTCAAAGAGTCGGCATTACCCCACCAAAAGGCTGTCTGCTCTTTGGACCTCCGGGCACTGGGAAGACCCTGTTAGCCAGAGCTGTTGCCTCTCAATTAGATGCTAACTTTCTCAAGGTGAGCATTATTTATACCAAAATTTTGTCTGTGACATTTTAACCACCATTTTGTTCGTGGCAAGACCTGTTAATCGTATCAAATGTCGTATCTACGTATTTGCTTCCAGTACGCAAATCTGACACTTTAACCACCATTTTGTCCAAATGTCGTATCTATGTATTTGCTTCCAGTACACAAATCTGACATTTTAACCAACATTTTGTCCAAATGTCGTATCTGCGCATTTGCTTCCAGTACGCAAATCTGACATTTTAACCACCGTTTTGTCCAAATGTCATATCTACCTATTTGCTTCCAGTACACAAATCTGACGTTTTAACCAACATTTTGTCCAAATGTCGTATCTATGTATTTGCTTCCAGTACACAAATCTGACATTTTAACCACCGTTTTGTCCAAATGTCGTATCTATGTATTTGCTTCCAGTACACAAATCTGACATTTTAACCACCGTTTTGTTCAAATGTCGTATCTATGTATTTGCTTCCAGTACACAAATCTGACATTTTAACCACCGTTTTGTCCAAATGTCGTATCTACGTATTTGCTTCCGGTACGCTTATCTGACATTTTAACTTCACCATTTCCGTCACCAGGTCGTCTCGAGCGCCATCGTCGACAAGTACATCGGAGAGAGCGCTCGCCTCATCCGAGAGATGTTCGGGTACGGGCGCGACCACCAGCCGTGCATCATCTTCATGGACGAAATCGACGCCATCGGTATGCGTTATGTCGCTAACATTCGTAATCGTGTCTTCGTTTTTATTGTCGTCTAATAGTGTAATCGTACGTAACTCACGCTAATCTTGTTTATGTGTAAGTACAAACGCAAGTACAAAAGTTTTTGATTTGAAGCACACTTTAGATAAGAACAAGATAATTGATTATATTACTGTAGTTTTATTTTATGGAGTCTTCTGTCGTGTTTTGTATTTTGTTTTATGCTTTAATAAAAAGAATTAATATTTTTTCAAATTAATTATTATTTTTCTCCAATCACCAGGCGGAAGAAGATTTTCCGAGGGAACCTCAGCTGACAGAGAAATTCAAAGAACTCTAATGGAGGTTGAAGAAAATTTCAATCTTTTGATTGGCCAACGTAGTCGGCAGTCAGATAATAATAATGTCTTAACATCTGACTCTATCTTAGAGGAGTTTAATTCAAAAAAGGTTCTTATTTGATACATTTGGGGTTCTTTTGTTTGTTTACAGCTTCTCAACCAGATGGATGGATTTGATGCCCTAGGTCAGGTGAAAATCATCATGGCCACAAACAGGCCTGATACTCTTGATCCTGCTCTTCTCAGACCCGGTAGACTGGACAGAAAGATTGGTAAGACTAATCATCTATTCAAATTTATTTTGGTTTTTACTTGTTTATTCTTCATTCATTGGTAAGACTAATCATCTACTCAAATTTCGTTTTTTGTTTTTTACTTGCTTATTCTTTATTCATTTTAAAATAAGTGTTTATCTTCTTATTTATTATCAATAATTGATTTTAATGAAATGACAATAAGTGGAATCCAGTCTTGAAAGATAACTCATTTGATAAGCTCTTACTTTTAATTTCCACATAAAACTATTCTAAATACAACATTTTTTTTAAGTTTAATCAAATATAATTAACTAGTTATTGATTTCAATCATTTTCTATTTTCCACCGTTCATTCAGAAATCCCTCTACCAAACGAGCAAGCTCGTCTTGAGATTTTGAAGATCCACGCTTCGAGCATCGCAAAACACGGTGAAATCGGTAAGTCAACTGTTTCTTCTTTATTATTTGAACGTTTATATCAACAGTGTGTTTCTCTCAAAAAAATAATAAGTCAGTCAACTTTTATGAATGATTCAGATTATATCTTATATATAATATTATATATTATTATTATATCTTATATATAATATTATATATTATTATATCTTATAGTCAGATTGTATTTAAATCTATAAAATGAAAGCAAAGTGGAAAAACTTAAACATTTAGAGCTATAATCATTTATTTGAGTAACTAATAATCTCATCCTTAAAATTTATAATTATTATTTTTGATAATTTATAATTATTATTTTCCCAGACTGGGAAGCGGTGGTAAAACTCTCGGACGACTTCAACGGTGCCGACTTGAGAAACGTCTGCACGGAAGCCGGAATGTTCGCCATCAGAGCCGAGAGGGATTACGTCATAGAAGAAGATTTCCTGAAGGCCGTACGAAAAGTGGCCGATAATAAGAAATTAGAAACGAAGCTGGAATACAAACCCGTCTAATTGGGGGGGATGGAAAATGAAAAGTGATTGATTATTATTCAATGACATGTGCCTAATTCATTGGCAGACTTTTTGTTTATTTTAATAAATGAATAAAACATTTTTATTTCAATTTAAAAAGAGTCACAAAATTACGTCAGAATTTTTAAGTCCCATAGTAATTCTGTAGTAGGTTGGGTTAAATTGTTTTGTTTTTTTCTTATTCAGAAAACTGAAAAGTAGGTTCATCAGACAAAACTAGACGGTAAAATTTATATCTCAATATTAGAATTCTACTTTAGTGAAAAGCTTAGGTGGCACCAGGAACAGAACTCGTGCATATGGTATCACAGTTTGATCTGCATGCATGTATGATTGTTATGTAAACAAGTGAAGCAAAAACAAAGTTTTTTTAGACAGACAGACAGAGAAGTCAAGTTAAGTAAAAGTATGTAAAAAACAGAGAATCTTGACCTCTTTTGATTCCCATACAGCTCAAGACTCAAGTAAATGTCCAGTGACTTCAGATGCTGTTGGTTACGTCATCGTGTCAGTACTGCACTGCATCAAACCTATCCGTTCAATTCTTATTCTTTTATTTCTAAGTTCATTTATAATTATTGTATATAAGAATTAATGCATGTTTGTATCTGTTGGCATCAAATTTAAACAACTGAAACAACATTATTGAAATTTGGTGCATACTGCTCAGGGGGGGGGGGGGTTTGTGCCAAAAAATTGCCAATGTCAGTTGTCCCAGCTATATTAATATAGGAATGTAGGAATATCTCATAAAAATTATAATTAGTAATATCTCATAATATAATTAGTAACATGTCATAATATAATTAGTAATATCTCATAATATAATTAGTAACATGTCATAAACATTAAGCTGAGCTGGTTCATGCAGATTCTGTCATCGTTATTTTGTCACGAATGTTTGCCAGGTGTGAGAAAGTTACAAAGATCAGACTCCTTTATAATTGTACATGTGATATATATATATGTTCAAAGCTTTTTATACTTTAAATATTATAATGCGATAGGGTTGTAATTTGTCTTAATAAATTTCAGATATGGATGATGAGCCTAAGGACTTTCAGTTTGCACCCATCATTTACTTTTACTTTTAGTTCTTTTATAAGACAATACAGCACAATACCATGTTTATGTTAATGTAAATATGGCAATAATTAATGGGGAGGTGCAGAATAATAATATAATAACCATCGTCATAACAACCAGTCCGTTCGTAGCCTATGGCATACAATGTGTTACTGTTAATAGTTGAAATATGACCAAAAATGTCATAATGAACTACCTACAAGTTATTTATTGGTGATGGACCATAGTGCATAAGAATGCTACAGAAATTATATTATACCGTTTAACAAGCAAAATCATTACGAAAACACGCAGCTAATAATTTGAATCGTTTATGCTGCAATTATCAAAAATCTCTTTACCATAATTATAATAACAATAATTAGCATTCTGTTGCAACTAGTATACACAACAACATCCATAAACAGCAAACAATCATTACTAAGGTATTTAAAATGTTAATAAGGTTTTTATAATGTTACTAAGGTCTTAAGAATGTTTTAGCTTTTTTTTTAAATGCTAAGAGAGAGGTTAATGAGAGTACAAAAGTAGCTGTTTAATCATCAAAAAAAAAACCCGATTTGAAATACGAGCATGGAACACTCTTACGAAATCCTTGAACCCAAGAATACCACAGAAAAACTTTTTACTAACTGAAGGAATTCAGAGAATTTAAATAAACGAGTTTTTCGCTATCGACGTATTTGGTATAACGTGAAATCACTGAAATTACTTTTTCTAGCGTATATATATATATATATTTATTATTCATCCATTAATAAATCAACAAATTGTATCAATACGTTTGCCTTAACTGCAACTGAAAAACAACCTAAAATAAAATAACAGACACACACGCACATGGGCAAACACACATACATACAAACAGACAAACAAGAACATGGTGCAAATAGTTTGTTCCTCTTCTTTGTTTAACGTTTCGTTTATACTTGCAAAGCGATTTTAAAAAAATGGTCGTACAATCTATAAAAAAAAAGCTACATAGAAAGTTGGAAGATAAGAAATAAAAAATGTACTATATCAGTACTGCATAGTACTGTAGCAGGTTGCATAGTACTATAGCAAGCTGCATAGTACTATAGCAGGCTGCATAGTACTATAGCAAGCTGCATAGTACTATAGCAAGCTGCATAGTACTATAGCAGGCTGCATAGTACTATAGCAAGCTGCATAGTACTATAGCAAGCTGCATAGTACTATAGCAGGCCGCATAGTACTATAGCAGGTTGCATAGTACTATAGCAGGCTCCACACGTACTGTAACAGACCGCATTGTTTATCTTTAAAACTTTATATTCGTCAATTCGAACAAGAGAGCAACAACGTCAACAGCAGAAACAAATATCTTCTTCTTTCTATCCTCCTTTTTTCTCTTCTTGTCTTCTCCATTCTCCACTTTATTTTTCTTTTTCTCTGCCAAGATAAAAATTAAAGTTTAAGTATTAATCAGCTGAAGATAAAAACGAAACGACAAAGTAGTGTTATTTTTGTTTAATTAATTTATATTTTTTATATGGTGGATTTTATAATGATTTTCTGAACTTTAAAACATCAGCAGACATCCCACGGACATCCGGACAAGTAAAATTTAATAAAAGCGTGTAAAAAGAAAGAAAATGAGAAAAAGAATGAGAGAGAGAGAAAAAAAGAGCAAGAAAAAGAAAAAAAATAATGAGGAAAATCTCTATAATCACCCAAGCCACGAGAAAGAGAGAGAAAGAACAAGAAATACAGAAAGAGAGAAACAGCAAGAGATAGAAAGAACAAGAAATACAGAAAGAGAGAAACAGCAAGAGATAGAAAGAACAAGAAATACAGAAAGAGAGAAACAGCAAGAGAGAGAAAGAACAAGAAATACCGAAAGAGAGAAACAGCAAGAGATAGAAAGAACAAGAAATACAGAAAGAGAGAAAGAGCAAAAGATAGAAAACAAAGAGCCAAAAAAACTACGAAAGATAAACTTAATAAAAAAAAACACTGGATAACCCAGTTAGAAAAAGTATAAATAAATTTGAAGAAAAAAAAAACCTCTCAATCACTTTTTCTTCCACCTCAAGCCACAACACGGTCTTTGACCTGGTTGAGGACATCCTCGTTCACCAAGGCAACAGAGTCATTCTTCATTGAGTTGTCCATGAATTGATCCTGAGTGAAAGAAGAAAGAAGGAAAAAAATCTAATCAAGTTTAAAAGTTTAAAAATAAAATACAATTTTTTTTTTAATTATCATACATAATACAAAACTTCGTAAATTACAGCATTGAAGAAATTTAAGTTTGAAAATTTATATCAACAAAAGTAATACAATAATAATGCTGAATTTCCATAATTAATGTTACTGAAAAATAGAGGAAATATTACAGTGCTGATTTGCCGAATTAGAATAATTTATACTACTGACAAAATGGAAATACCCATGTGGTTAATTAACAACATAACCAAATTACAATGACACTCAATGACAACATACTGGATCAATCGGAATGCTCATCTGGTTGAGAAGAGGATGGTGTCTTATGTGTCCTCTTCTGTTGCAGTTTCTGCGAGCCTGTCGGAATGAAATGTTTTTGTAAAAGACGATAAAATAAAAATCTAATTGAATGAGTAACTATTACGATTAAGATAATTTTATAAAAATATTCATAAATTAATGACAAAAATACAACAACAATTAACCACCCCATGTCAGAATTAACGTAATTTTACGTTTATTAACATCGTAATTTAATTTGATAGATATATTCATAAATTAATGTCATTAAATATCTATTTACATCATAAATACACCAACAATTAACCACCCCATGTCAGAATTAAAGTCATTTTACGTTTATTAACATCATATTTTAATTTGATAGATATATTCATAAATTAATGTCATTAAATGTCTATTTACATCATAAATACACCAACAATTAACTACCCCATGTCAGAATTAACGTCATTTTACGTTTATTAACGTCATAATTTAATTTGATAGATATATTCATAAATACACCAAGAATTAAATACCCCCAATGTAAGAACTAATATTATTTTAACATCATAAAAGCAGCATGAAGAACTGCATCATTATCAAGACCACGACCAGGATTTTAATTGTTATAAACATTACCATATTTGTTGTCAACATCAACATAATCATCATCACTATATATATATGTGCGTATGTATGTGTGTGTATGTATGTATTAGAGATGGGAATCGAACCCAAAATTAGAAGTTCGAGTTCGGTTCGGTTGATCATTTTTGGGTTCGGGTTCGGTCCCCTTTGGGTTCGAGTTCGGTTCGGGTTCGGTCCCTTTGGGTTCGAGTTCGGTTCGGGTTCGGTTGCTGTGGGGTTCGAGTTCGGTTCGGGTTCGGTTGCTGTGGGGTTTGAGTTCGGTTCGACTTTTATTCGAGTTCGAATGTAATCGACCAGTTAAAGTTTGTTCGAGTTTAGCTCGAAATGTGATGACTATTGATTGAGTTCAGTTCAATTTTTTAATACACAAATAATAGGTACATTTATTTTAACATTATTTAAAATAAGAACAAATCAGAAATTGTAATTGTATTTTAAAAATATTAGTTGCTCTTTCAAAATCTGTTGAATGCAAATAAAGTAAATGTAAAAAATAAAAGTATTTTAAATAGCACCATAATCATAAAAATATTTTATATAACACTATAATTATAGTCCCAAACTGTAATGAATTCGAATGTTATAATAGTTTAATAGACATAATTTAAATTTAATCATTTTATCTTTACCATCTTCAAAAGGCAAATACACTTGAAACTATTCCAAATAGGACTTTTTGTCCATGTCGCATCTACTTATCGCGCCTGATTTTGAGACACTAGCTTATCAAAGTTTTTACAATCACTTCTAACTTTCGCTATATCAAGTTTTTTCGATGGAGAAGAAACAATGATACAATCCATTATAAATTATCGGATAGAAATGCCGCCGCTTATAACAATGAAAACAATAACAAAACAAATAACGCTGGTCCGTTTTTTCTTTTTCATAGATAAAAAAGCAAAGAAAAATAATCAAATAAGTGATATTAAAAAGCTTGGCCCAATATTGTCATTTAATTTTCTAGGTTGGCTCTTTTTAATTTTGTTCAAATGATGTTTTAACTGGGTTCGAGTTCGGTTCGAGTTCGACCATTAATGGGTTCGAGTTCGGTTCGAGTTCGACTGTCAATGGGTTCGAGTTCGGTTCGAGTTCGACCGTCATTGGGTTCGAGTTCGGTTCGATTTCGGTGCATAAAAATTTGGGTTCGTTCGAGTTCGGTTCGAAATGCTAAAATGTGGGTTCGAGTTCGAAAAGTTCGGTTCGAGTTCGGTTCGATTCCCATCTCTAGTATGTATGTATGTATATATATATGCATGTATGTATCTATGTATGTATGCATGCATGTATGTATCTATGTATGTATGCATGCATGTATGTATCTATCTATGTATGTATGTATGTATGTATGTATGTATGTATGTATATATCTCACCAGAATGACTATAATAGTCAAGATAGCAACTATGAGACCAATCAGAACCACCAAGCAGACGACAATGACAGACTTGCTGAAGAGCGGAGGTCCTCCCATTGCAGTGCGATATCCGTTGAAGAAATCTGTAAAATAAATAAATATTAAAAAGATCGCATACATAATTCGTTGAGAAAGTGAGGATCGATCGATCGATGACTGAAATGAATTATCGAAAACAGAGTGCAAGAGCAATAATAATATTGTAGAGAAAACAAAAGTGCAATATAATTATTATGATCGAGCTCGAGTGTGATGTCTGGTATAATTGAGGCATAAATTCAAGAAAGACAGAAAATATCAAAGCATTTTTCTTGTAATTTGTAAGTTATCGACGTTACTATAATATCTATCGTACAAGAGTAAGGAGTACAGAATTAATAACATAACTGCTACTGATGCGTAATATATATAAATTTCTTAATACAATCAACGACAAGTGGATCGCGGATACGCGGAACTGCCCCTGGGAAAAAAGATGACGAAGACGGCAACAAAGAATTACGATTGAACTCGAGAAACGAGTTAATTTGCCTCTTTGATGGCCCTGCTATGAATAAATAGGTGCTATACAAATGTTCTATACATTACATTATATCAACATAATAGATAAAAACATCAACCCACCGTGGACCGGCAGTTCAGGGTCGGGCCTGGGCAGGTCTTCTTCTTCCACTTCCACGTCCAGCATCGGGGTCCGGTCCGCGGGCAGGTTGAACAGGTAGCTCGTCACTTCGGCCTGACCCAGTTGTCTGACCTCGTACAGGTCGAAGTTCAAGGTCAAGTTCTTGACGTTGAAAAGCAGGTCCAGTCCAAAGGGAAGGTCGTAGTTGGGGTTGCTCGAGAGGACAAAGTTCACGGTCACCTTGTTCATCACTCCAGAGTCCAGAGGAAGTTGAGGATATTCGACCTTGGATGACGATGATTGATTTATATTTAAACAATCTTATTAATTAATTATTCAATTGATTGATTGATGACAAAAATTTAATTTATAAGACAATCTACAACAGATTAGATAACTGCAACAAGCAACTCACTCGTTCACTGATGACAAACGAAATCCCAGTCAAGAAAAATAAATTGTAGGTAATTTTTTATTTTAATTAACCTAAAATTTTAATTACTTTTCTACCGATTAAATTTTATACATACAGCTTACCGATAAAACTTTAATGGAACTCCTGGGAGCAAATGTGATCTTGGACAATTCCTTCACCAAAATCCTGATAACGAAAAAAAAAACAATAAAAAATTCATTTCAACTGAATGTCTATCTCAAAAAACCTTCCATTTACCCCAATGAAAACCCTATGCGGTTATCAAATAAGGCTAAATAAAGTCTACCCTAATAAAACCACCCTTAATTTATTTTAAGTCTTTAACTTTAGATTGTCGATTGTATTCCTTTTTTATTTAATTCTTATTTTTATTATTTAAATGTAAACCGCTGTGCGTCATTGTCAGGCTGGTTAATAAAGATTTATTTACTTACTTACTTACTTACCCTGCTTGGGTCAGTCTATTAATACATTTATCCGATAGAAGAGATTAACTGAGTCAGATATTAATAATAATAAAAATACGCAAAATTTCTTACTCCACTATGGATTTGGACGAACTTCCCGAATTTATGATCTCAAAAACGAGAGAGAGGCTCACTTTAAGAGTCGTGTTTTGTTCTGCAAAACGGATAAACAATTAAATTACTTTTTTGAAATTAATAATAATAATCTAAAAATTATTATATAAATTACTGAATCAAATATATATCCTGAATGCTCCCATTTTGTAGCTTAATTATTTTTACAAATTCAATCATTCAACAGACTCCACCCAAACACATTTCAACCATTCAACCAACTGCATGTCAATCATTAAACAGACCCCACCTAAAAAAAACTGCATATAAATCATTCATAAGAGACTCCTCCCGCCCACCCCCAGTTACCAACCAATTAAAAAATTCTCCCTTTCGAGCCACTAACCGCAAATGGGCTTCTGCTCTTCAGCGTAGATCGGCGTCATCGTTCCATGGATCGTTTCACCGAGGTCGTTGACACACCAGCAAGTCTTCGGCTCATCTCCGGATTTGGAGCCGCTCGACGAATCTCGGCACTGGAGCGGATTGAACGTCCAATCCCTGTCGCACGTCAGGCGACTGTCCAGGTTGCGACCGGCGTAGAGGTCTGGTTGGTTGGCCACGGCCCAGCACCTTGTTTTGACTTTAAATGGAAATTTTAGAAAAAAATAACGTTTTATTTAATATTTAAAATGTAGTTTAAAAATTTATTTGATATTTAAAATGTAGTTCAAAAAATATTTAATATTTAAAATGTAGTTTAAAATATTATTTAATATTTAAAATGTAGTTTAAAAAAAATTATTTAATATTTAAAATGTAGTTAAAAAAAAATTATTTAATATTTAAAATGTAGTTAAAAAAAATTCATGCGCATCTCTTAAAGTTATACGCAAGAAGAAAAACTCGCCCATGCAGATGTGATTGGTCTTCTCTCCCTCGACATCCCCCGAATACTTCCACTCGGCTTCGCACACCTCATTCAGCCTGCACCTCAAATCCTGCAATCGGTCGATTGATGTCAACGATAAATATAGAAGTAGTTTATCAAAATGGCAAAATGTTTTTATGTAAAAAAAATGTAAAAATAAACACGAAAAACTAACTGAGCACATCTCTCCTTTATCCCCGATCATTCCCTCCTCATCATCATCATCATCATCCTCGTCTTCTTCATCATCGTCATCGTTGTTGTCCTCATCACCAGCGTCTCCTCCCGCCTCTTTCGATCCTTCCCCGTCGTCGTCGTGGACTCCGTCGTCTTCCATGTCGTCGATTTCTTCGTATTCGTAACTTTCGGTGTCGTCGTCGGAATCCGTCGCGGGAGTGGAGGAGCGAGGAGGAAGGGGCGGAGACTGGCGACACGAGCATGTCATGCAACCGTTTTCGTTGTGCTTGTAACCGCTGGGACAGTAGTTGGCGCACATCGGTTCGGGTCCAGAGCAGTGCTTGACTGTTTTTTTTGTTTCCGGAGTAGATGAAAAATAAAAAAAATCGGTTTATTCGAAAGAAAAAATTTGTTTCGAGATGAAAGAATTCAACATTTTTAACAGAAACATGAAACGTTTAACGACAGAAAAACTCTCGATTGAACAAAAATGGATGCTAAACGGTGAGAAAGAATGAGATAAAAGAGAGAGAGAAATAGGATAAGTGAAAAAGAAGAGATAATTGAACTATAAAAAAAGAAAAATATTGACACGTTCCAGAAAATCAAAACCAAAAATAAATTGGCAGGTCTGAATGCATATGAAAACAAAACCAGCATACCACAAACACACACACACACGTACACACAGACATCATATCACACACATGCACACGCACACGAATATATATATATAATAGCCCATGTCTGTGTAAGACGTTTTTGTGTGACGATCTGCTATCTACGGTAAATTAATTTATATATAATAAATAATTATAAAAATAATTTTTGTTAAATAATTATAAAAATTAAAAAATATTTACTTTACATAAATTAATTCAAAATATAAAAAATGTATAATATTTATTCTATTTTTTTTTCATTTGTTTTGGAATGCATACGAACGATAAAACAATTTTTTTATTGTAATGTTATAAATAAATAAATTAATTAATTAATTGATACATAAATAAATACATACATAAATAAATAAACAAAATAATTAATAAACTTATATAAATCAAAAAAATGTATCCAAAGTTCATCGTGATTTTAAAACATCCGTCCTTGGGACGGGCAAAACCACTAGTATATATATATATATATATAAATAGATATATTTATAATTACAAGAATTTCATACAAATCGGAACTTGTTGCGAATAAAAACGACAACTTACGGACGCATTTCGACGACAATTTCTTGCACGGAAGTCCAACGGGACAATCGACTGGATCGCAGGTGAATCCCGTCTCGCATTCAACGTCCTGGATAGTAGTTGATAATTAAAAAAAAAAGATCAAAATAAACAAAACATTTAAAAAAATTATTCGTAAATATAGATCAAAATGTAATAATAATAGATTAGAATATTGTAGTAATAATAATAATAACGAAACACTTAAAAAAATATATCAAAATGTAATAATAATAGATTAGAATATTGTAATAATAATAATAATAATATGGATGCGCTCGGCCTAAAGCGTCAGTCTGCCCTGGATCGGGACTTGTGGAGGGACCTGATATGGAGAAATTGTCCAACCCTGGTCTAGCACGGAATAGGGAAAAAAATAAATGATGATTAATGATGAATAATAATAATATAATTAAATAAATAAATAAATAATATCACTAATAATAACAACAAAAACAACAGTAGATGAATCATATGCTAAATCAATATATTCCTATAAATACAAGGAACCTCTTAATCACATATTGTATCGGCCATAGAAGAATGAGATTTGTCACATTTTGTAAATTCAAGAAACCTGTAACACTCCACACATATTTTCACAAACAGACATTTTTCAACTAATGTTTAAAAACGTGCGTGTACGATATTGTACAAACGTGTATACGTACACACCTACAGTCCTGACTTCAGATAACTTGAAAAATCCCCAAAACGACCTAAGATACTTGCACTGCGAGCGTTTTGTAGCCGAAAAAAAGAGTTTACAGTTGTTTCTCGATTTCTAAAAATAAGCCCCTCCCTTTTTTACCCTGTGGCTTGGCTTGGGTTATGACTCTCCATATCGACAAGCATTTATACTTTTTAAATAAACAAGCTAAATAACAGAAAAAATAAATAATTTCGCGATCCAGAGACACAACTTTCACTGCGAGCGTTTTGCAGCCGAAAAAAAGAGTTTACAGTTGTTTCTCGATTTCTAAAAATAAGCCCCTCCCTTTTTTACCCTGTGGCTTGGCTTGGCTTATGACTCTCGATATCGACAAGCATTTATACTTTTTAAATAAACAAGCTGAATAACAGAAAAAATAAATAAATTCGCGATCCAGAGACACAACTGTTAGCCGAAGGCAATTTGCTAATAATTGATGAGCTTCACCGAGGTTATAGGAAAACAAAATACAGATATAAAATAATAAAAAAAATAAATAAAAGTTTACATTAATTTTATTTTATTTTATTACACACTTTTACTTAACTTGACTTCTCTGTCTGTCTATCTGTCTGTCGTCAAATTTTGCAATCGATTTTAAACTAACTTCCCGATGAGCTAGAGACTTCAAAATTTAAACATACCCCCGAACTAATTAATAATGCATTCTATCAAATTTTCGGATCGATTGGACAACATTTAATTAAATAATTATTTGTGATATTTTCGTCAAACTATTTATTGTCTATGCTAATATGTTTGTTGTTTATGTAGTAAAAAAATTATAAAAGTGTGTTTTTAAAAAACTTTGTTTTTGCTTCACTTGTTTTTATAAATTAAACTAAATTTTAACGTATACAGTGGCAATCTAGACTAGACTGGTTTGGCGGGGGGCCAAAAAATTGGCAAGGAAGAGCAAACATTTGATCTTAGATCTACAAAACTCAATAGAACAAAATGTCGAACGCTAAACAATTTCATTTTCTCTAAAAAGTAGTCATTTTTCTTCCACATTTGGTCAACATAAACTTTTTCTCACTTATTACTGGTTTTAAAAGGCATTTCCGATAATAATTTTGTTATAAATTTTTCTTAGTATCTAAAAAAAAATAATTTTGAAATCCACGAGGGGGGGCATCCCCCTAGATCCGCCACTGAATGTATATATTAATATATAAAAAATTAAACTTGAGATTATTTTACAAATTCGATTTGAATTTATAAAACTTAATTGAAGTTAAGATTATTATCTCTTCTCAATACCGTCATCACCCTCACCATTTGTCACTTCATTCCTCCATGCCATTAACTCTCACTCGTTATGACCACCTGTCACTTCACTCCATAATCATTATCAACACCTTTCAATCCATCATCATCATCATCATCAATCTAATTATAACCCCTCCCTCCCTCCCTCCCTCTTTTTAAACTCACCACACAGGGATCTTCCAGGCACTCGCAGATGCGGCAACCCCTGGAATCGGTCTTGGAACCAAAGGGGCAAGATAGGATCTCGTCGCATACGGGATGCTTGCACCTGATCAGCGGTTTCCCCTGGAGACTTTCGTCGTCGTCTTCGTCTTCGTAACTCTGCCAGTCGTCGTGACCGTCGTTTAACCCGAAAACGTGTTCGAAATTATCGTGCCCGTCTTTTCCGCCGATCAGAGGAGGATGATTCGTGGCGGCACCTTCCGGTTCATCTTCTCGGCTGATGGAAGATTCCGAAGGAAAGTCGTGACCGTCTGGTCTACCAATCACAGGTTTAGACGGAAAATCGTGACCGTCTGGTTTGCCAATCACAGGTCCTTCTGGTGAATCGTGACCGTCTGGTCTACCAATCACAGGTCCTGCTGGTGAATCATGACCGTCCGGTCTACCAATCACAGGTCGAGATGGAAAGTCGTGACCGTCTGGTCGACCAATCAGCTTCCCTCCCGGGGAATCATGCCCGTCCGGTCGTCCTATGAGTTTCTCATCACCTGATTGGTTAAAGAACATGTTTTAACAATAGTGGCAACAGAGCCTAATAATAATAAATATTATAGTAATAATAATAATAATAATACAAACAATACAACAAAAAGTATTTTACTGTTAGTCCAGGACCACAGAGCAGTAACATGAATATTATGTTATGAGTAAACGATAAAAAACGATTAATAACCAATTTAACTGATTTGAAAAAAAAACATACCACTGGCACTTGTTAAAGTCAGAAAAACCACTGCAAAAGTGGCAAATAAAATAGTTTTCTTCATATCTGAATTTAAAAATAAAATTAAGATATTTACTAAACTATCAGATTCATGTTTAAGAAATAAAATAGTGCATTACAAATGTTTGAATCAGCTCATATAATAATAAACCTAATAAATAAGAATAAGAAGAAACATTAATTTAGTCAAACGCTTAATTACCTTCCTAGCTAGACTGCCTTGAAGCCAAGATAAGATATATAAAATATTCACAACCATAAAAGTTCAATGAACTCGGGAAACGTTAAAAATCCCAAAAATAATAAATTCAGCGATTTCCGATACAATAGAATAGAATAGAATAAAATGACCTACATCCGGGTTCTCGCTCAACTGAAGAGGTGCGTAGTTAACAATTAGATTAGAACTTTAGAACGTTGTTGCCCACAATATTATATCATTAACTTACTAACTACTACGTGAATAGCGTTTGTCTTCTAATTATTAGCGTTGCTTATATATCGCTTATCCAACTACTTACTGAACGATGAAATGATACA
Organism: Erpobdella octoculata; assembly: GCA_963978895.1. Classification (NCBI taxonomy): domain Eukaryota; kingdom Metazoa; phylum Annelida; class Clitellata; order Hirudinida; family Erpobdellidae; genus Erpobdella; species Erpobdella octoculata. The sequence continues at coordinate 231,329 of OZ022239.1, forward strand.
ATTAAAATTTATTAAAAGATAAAGAAAGAAAGAAAACAACGAAATCACCGTGTAATTACCAGCAACCTTTTTTCTAATAACGTCGTGAAGAAAATAAATAATTAAAATGGCGCAAACTTACGTGCCTGTCTTGTTGTGTGGCTCGCTCGCTACTAAGTAGAACAATAGTAATAAAAAAATATAAAAACTCTTCTTCTACACAATCTACACCAAACAGGATAAAACTCGCCCAATAAGACGACTCTACACAGCTAGTTGAATAAGTAGATGATATAATAGTAGATAGAAGATATAGTTGAATATGTATAAGTAGATATATCACAAGATTTATATAAAGATATATATATTGTTAATATTCATAATCAGATGGCACTACTAAGCTTTATTATTGCGTCTCTGTAGAGAAGAGAAAGGTATTTATGGTAACCATTGGCCATTATTATATCTAAGTGCGACAGCTGAGCTAACAATGGCAGCCTCACCTGATTGGATAATAATCCTGGTATAAATCGATGAAAATCATTAATGCTAGTTTTTTCTCGTAATTTTATTCCAGTTTCTAGAAAATGGAAAGTTTTTTTTTATGACGGGTGAAATTTTTCTTCCTTTTGTTTCATAGCGTCGTTTCGACGGATACCTATGAACTTTTTCCAGAAATTATAATTAATAAAATTACTCATATGTTCTACATTTCTAGGCAGGGTTGCTATGCTACGGAGTCGCCATCATTTTCAACCAACTTGAACTTGAAAAATAACTGGTCAGAAATTATCTGAAAAGTTTTTTTTACATTGAAACACGTATAATTTGTTATTTCAGAATTAGAAAAGTTTTTACATTGCGTTTATTTATAACTTGTTGCTAGATCATTGTAGCCAATGGCCAGACTGGCTAGTACGATTACCACTTTGGCTTACCCGCGGCGTGTATCTACCTGTAACATTTTGGCCCAGACGAAATTGGCGATGAAAAATTTGTCAAGCCCGAATTTTATGGAAGGATTGAGATCGCGTTTCTTGAGTCAATTTGAACATAAACACTTTGAAATCATTTATTATTTGAGTGAAATCACCTGTTCCTGGAAAAAAGTCTTGAGTTTTACCTATTTCTGATTTGATTTATTATAAAAAAAAAATTCCCTGCATAAAAGGTTTTCCAGCCTGGTAGCACTCTCATTGAAGCTTTAAGTAAAATTTCCAGACCCATGGTTCTAAAAAAATACCAATCTACTTATAGTAACTTTTTTGTTAAAAACTTGCTTAGGTTTGTTTTCAAAATCAACCTCCATCTTGACAAGCCAGACCAACCTAACACTAAGCACTTCCACCGACTGCTCTCTTCACACGGTCTCGAACAATTGGTGCAGGAGCGTACTCATGATCGTGGCCACACTCTCGACGTCGTCATTGTCCGCATGCCCGATACACTCATCTCTAATCTTCATACAGCTCCACCATCTTTATCTGACCATTCAATCATCAAATTCGAACTTAACCATCAACCTCCACCATTAATCTTTGAGACAGCTGAGAGTCGATCTTTTGCTCAATTTAACATGTCAGCCTTCCAGGCTGATCTCCTTGCTTCCGAACTCTACCAGCTTACTTTCTCTCAAGAAGTCAAAGCAGCAGATAAACTTTTCTCCCTATACGATTCCACCATGGAGGAATTACTTAATAGACATGCTCCTCTTAGAAAAATAACAAAACGTAAAATAACTGGCTGCTCTTGGTTTGATAGTGAATGCCTGATCTCCAAACGTTCCACCCGTCGTCTCGAACGCCAATCTACCAGAGATCCTCTTAACATCATAAAGAAGCAGCGTTGGCGATCTCAGATTAAAAGCCAGAGGAGACTCTTTCAATTCAAGTGCTCCAGTTACCTTAAACAGCGCATCGAAAACGTTCAAGGTGATGGTCGAACTCTCTGGAGATCATTACATTCGCTCCTCACTCCAACTTCAGAAACCTCATCATGGATTTCACCCGATGATCTACTTGACTTTTTTGGAAATAAGATTGTTGACATTCGTGACTCGACCAAAAACTTCGACCCGCCCGATTTCGCAATCAATACACCGTTTCTTCCTGGTTTTGATGTTTTTGAAAAAGTGTCTCCTGATGATGTAACTAAATTTCTCATCGATTCCACAACAAAGCAGTGCGAGCTCGATTCCGCCCCTGTGCATCTGCTAAAATCCACGCGCCTCACTTTTGCTCCAATTCTTGCAATGTTAATCAACTCCTCACTTTCCCAGACTAATCTGCCTGAACCTCACAAACGTGCCATAATTCGCCCACTACTAAAAAAACCTGGCCTTGATCCCTCTGACCCTGCCAACTACCGCCCTATTTCTACCTTATCGTTTGTTTCTAAACTAGTGGAACGAGTCGTCCACCGTCAACTTTCTAACTATGTTGAAATACATAAACTACTTCCTCCTACTCAATCTGGATTCAGACGTTATCACTCCACAGAAACAGCTGTGGTTAAAGTTTATAACGACATTGTCCTTGCCCTTGATTCCGGATTCATAACCGCTCTCTTAATGCTTGACTTTAGTGCTGCTTTCGACTGTGTCGACCATGCCATTCTTTTTTCAATCCTTGAATTACAGTTTGGTATAACTTCTGCCGCTCTTCAGTGGTTAATCTCTTTTCTCTCTAATCGTTCTCATAAGGTTCGTCTTGGTGAGCAAACCTCCAAAAAGTACGATGTTTCTTTCGGTGTTCCCCAAGGTTCAATCCTTGGACCCCTTCTTTTCATTCTCTACACTTCTTATATTGTCAACATCGCCTCTCGACACGAAGTTCTTATTCACCTCTATGCTGATGACACCCAGCTATATATTCAACTTGCCACACAAGACATCTACCTAGCTAAAACAAAGCTTGCAAACTGTTTTGTTGAAATTCAAAAATGGTGCTCAGCCATGCGCCTGAAGCTCAATACTTCTAAAACAGAACTCATCTGGTTTGATCGAAGGCCTCAGCCCATATCCATGAGTTCAGGCTCTATTAATATCGGTGACTGCACGATCTCGTCTTCGAATGTTGTTCGTGATCTCGGAGTGTATCTTGACTCTGGCTTGTCAATGACCCACCATATCTCCGCCATTACAAGGGCCTGCTACTTCCATCTACGCCGAATCCGTCAAGTGAAGCGCTGCCTTAACGAGCAGTGCATTCGTACCCTAGTTCAGGCTTTTGTCATCTCAAGAGTAGACTACTGCAACTCAGTGCTGACAGGTCTACCATCATCGTCCTTAAAACCCCTTACTTCAGTACTCCATGCAGCCGCTCGGCTTGTCAAAGATCTCGGTCCCCGAGACCACATCACCCCAACTTTACGTCAACTTCATTGGCTACCTATCCCTGCTAGAATAAATTTTAAAATATGCCTCTTAATGTTTAACGTATTCACTGGATCTTCTCCCTCCTATCTGTCATCTCTCGTTTCGCCATGCTCGTCGCTCCCTGCAAGGCGGCGTCTTCGTTCTACTAGCAGGGACGACTTCGTCTCTGTCCGGTCTCGTCTCCAATTTGGAAACAGAGCTTTTGCCATCTCTGGCCCAACTTACTGGAACAGCTTGCCTGTACATATTCGCCAATCTAAAGACGCTACTCAATTTAAAACTAAATTAAAAACTTATCTCTTTAGTAAGTTCTTTGACTAGGAGATATTGTCGAACTGCGCGCTTTTGCGAAAGACTTGTTTTTTATAAGGGCGCGTTATAAATTTTACTTTGTATTGTATTGTATTAGGTTACAATCTCTGTTTGTGTGTGTGTGTTGCTCTGTACGCAAATCTTGCAAGCAAAATTTTACCAGATTTTTAACTAGCTAGAAGCTGAAACTTTCAGCATAGCTTTATATTGGATGATAATACAAGATTCAATTAAAAAAAAATTAATTTGTACATCGTATCTCTAAATAGAGTGTATTTGAAATAAAAGTTTGTGTTGAAAAAATCGTTATTTCCTTTACTTGTTTTAATCCAATCTACTTGACACAACATTATCAAAACATCACTTAATCTTCAGATTCGTTACCGTCGATGGTCATCGTTGCCATTTAGCTTTTGTGCTTAATTTATTAATGTGTTTTAATGAATTATTTAAATAATAATTATTTAAATAATAATTTCAAACTACAACCTGTAATTAATGTTGAGCAGATATCGAACTAAGAGGAACATGCTAAACTCAATAATTCCATCTAGACCAACTCCTAAACCACGTATATATATATATATGTATATGTGTATATATATATATGTATATATATGTAAATATTAGGGTTGCACCGGACTTGGGTTTTTCAAATCCGGCCGGGGCCGGTTCTGGCCGGATTCATAATTCAAAATCCGGCGTTTCTTGAGTCAATTTGAACATAAACACTTTGAAATCATTTATTATGTTTGTGCAAAAAGTCTTGAGTTTTACCTATTTCTAATTTGATTTATTATAAAAAAATTCGTTGCATAAAAGGTTTTCCAGCCTGGTAGCACTCTCATTGAAGCTTTAAGTAAAATTTCCAGTGGTTCTAAAAAACCCCATCTACTCATAGTTACTTTTTTGTTAAAAACTTGTTTGGGTTTGTTTTTAAAATCTTTATTAGGTTACAATCTCTGTTTGTGTGGCTTTGTCTATACGCCAATCTTGCAAGTAAAATTTTAGCAGGTTTTTAACTAGCTAGCTGAAACTTTCAGCATAGCTCTCTATTGGATGACAATACATGATTCAATTGAAAAAAAAATAAATTGTACATCTTTCGTATTTCTAAATCGAGTGTATTTGAAATAAAAGTTTGTTGAAAAAAAATCGTTTTTTCCTTTCCTTGTTTTAATCCAATCTACTTGACACAACATTAACATAACTAATCTTCAGTTTCATTAAGGGTGATAGTCATCAGGTTGCCATTTAGCTTTTGTGATAAATTTATTAATGTGTTTTAAACTGATTTTAAGTTTCCATCATTTACCCTTATTATAGAGAAGCAGATAACAGCAAAACCAAGTAAACTGCGTATTTTCAATTTAGATAAATTTAGTACAAAGTTCAGGGCTGCTTCAGTAGCTACTAAAGTACAATAATTGTATAAAAGAAATCATTATTTTCGTTTTAGTCTTCTAAGTATGGAGATTCTAGATCTGTGCAGATCAGTGAAATATTTTGTCAGCTCCATAGTAACTAAATAATCTCATTAAAAACTAAAAATACAATTAAATAGATCTAAAATCCAAATAAATAAAAAATAATTTTAACGTCTTTACTCCAATTAAGAGATGCAAGACTAACACATTAACTATTAGATCAAACCGAGACAAGACAGTAGAATTTTTTACTAATACTGAGACATTAACTTTTAGATCAAGTACATGCATGAAAAACTTAAATAAAATACAAATTAAAAAATAATGATTACAAATATAATCATCAAAAAATGTGAGTTCCATAAATCTTTATTTGACCTGGCCAACAATTCTATCAGAAGCATTGCATATAAACCGTGCAATGGTTTATTAACTTTTAGATCAAGTACATGCATGAAAAACTTAAATAAAATACAAATTAAAAAATAATGATTACAAATATAATCATCAAAAAATGTGAGTTCCATAAATCTTTATTTAACCTGGCCAACAATTCTATCAGAAGCATTGCATATAAACCGTTTCACTTCTTTATCAATTTCCGAGGTAGACAATTGGGTGGTTTCAGAGCTTTTCCCGACAGCATCTTGTTGTGCAAATAAATAAAATTCAATTATCAATTGGGAATATTTAAGACTATAAAGTTTTTTATTAACCTTTAATAGCTTCAAAAGTCCTGTCTTCCCATCTTCCGTCTATTTAGCTCTGTCTGGTTTTAACAACAATTCATGGTTGAATAATCTTTTCGTCACTTGATGTACTGCACTTGCAACCGTAAGCCCTCCTGTCACTGCTAGATACTCTTAACCTGTATCATCATCATCACCATCAATTTTTAAAAAGTAACTTTCATTACAATATTTTTATGTCAGTCGACCAATTATCAGTTGTTTGGCCACTGTTTTTTTGTACTCTCTGAAAACCATTGACAACTTCAAGAGATGCAAAATCTTATTTTGCAACAAAACAACATCAAAAGTTCTTCAACTGCTACTCTACTAGAAGTCATTAATTTGCCATTAAAAACCAGAGAAGATGGAGGAAATAACTGAATGATGATTCTCTAAAAAAGGCCCTGGTATGTTTTCATTTGATTAGCCTTTGATTTATTAATATGACGTATTTATTTAATTCAAATAATATATTTGAATTAGTTGCTGCATATAGGCCGTCATCTATCTCTGAAAAGACAACTCTGAATGTTCTCCTATGTTTTTAATACATCATGTGCAAAACTCATCAATTGGTCAGGATTTAATGATAAATTACTATTTACAAATTTCAAACCTGAAATCTGTATTATTTAGTAAGTGTTTGAAATGTTGTTGGAAATGTTTTGTCAGAAGTTAGCAATGATGTTTAGGAACAATTACCAAAGCAATCTTTGCTTACTTGAATACTTTTCAACCACAAGAAAACAGCTCATGTCCTAAATCCAGCTAGAACTGATTTTGCAATCTCAAAGATGTATGCCAATTTAATTTTGTACGATACAGGATTTGATTATCCAGAAAGAATCTTAGTGATTGGAACTTTTGATAAAGCCCCTAAATGTGTTTAATCAACTATATATATATATGGCATGCTAAATTTGGCAATTCCTTTCCTCCGTGCATTTATTTTCTGTTGGAAAAAAGACATGATCACATACACAAGAATTTTTAACATTATGCAGCCACTGGTGCCAAATCTAATGCCTCAGAAAATTTTAGTTGATTTTGAAAAAGCATGTATGTTATCTGCTCAAATTGCATTCCCGCAAGCACAAATAAAAGGATGCTATTTTCATCTGTGTCAAAGTGTTATTAGAAAAATAAACAGTGTCGGCATAAAATCAGTCTATGAAGTTGAAACTGAAATCTATACCTGCTCTTTTCTTCGTCCCCACACCATACGTTAGGAATGTCTTTGATGAACTTGCAGCTACTTTTCCAGATGAGGACAATAAAATTCTAATATTTTTTACAACATACATCGAAGTGCTGCAAAGTTATCGGAGAAAACCCGTAAATAAACAGTGGGAATAAACAATGTTTCAATGCTATTTAAGAGACATGGCAATGCTATGACAGCTTTGAAACTTGTGGAATTTTGTGAAAGAATTGTTGCAGCAATACTTCATCCAATTCAGATTTAGGTTGTCGACATCATCTAGCTCAACAAAATGGTTTCAGTTACAAGTCAGTATTGCCATGGGTTGCTCAATCTTACCCATTCTTTTTGTGTTATGAATTTGTCAACGTGTTCTTTGGTGTTGTTGTTAGCTGCTTGGAAAGGCCCTTAGCAAGCATTCATTCAGAGTGCGGCTACCCCCCTCCTGCCCGAAACACAGCCTATCTTGGATGGGACAGCTTCCTGCATACCATAATCTTGCTGAGTGTGTAAATATGGGAAAAACGGAACACAAAAAATCGATCATATTTCAATTCTCTTGCCAGTCCAAAGATGACAACCAACGACGACCAAGAAAAGCACACCAGATGAGCTTATCCTTTTTTCTAATTCGACCGTTTTAAATAATAATTATTATTTAAAATATAATTTTAAGTAAAAAAAATAATTTAGAACTAAATCTTGAAGATTTTTTATCCGACCAACAACATTCTAGAATACCAGAGTTACCAGACAGCAACAAAGTATTTTCGTTTGATCCGCTTGGCGCATGGCTAATCGAAGGTTCGATTGAAATCCGGAAAGATGGTGAGATATACAAGGTAACAAAAAATTACAATTATTTTTGTTATTAATTATAATTTTAACTTTAATTTTATTTAATATTTTTAGATGAAAATTAATGCATATGCACAACGTCTTTTAATAAGGAGTTATGCCTATCATAAAAGTGAACTTGGATATTGGAATCTCAAATTTTTTAGCATTTTACAGTCCTCTGACGATAATTCAGATGATTGCTTGTATTGTAATTTCGAAGTAGCGAACGATTGTTGGGTGCAGTGTGAGAAATGTTTACGATGGGTTCACAGATCGTGTACGGGATTAAACTGGGAGGATGTCTCGTACAGCTGTGAACTATGCGAAAACCTCTTTTAACCAGATGGCAGGAAGAAGGTACAACCCAATGAGAGCAGACGGAAGAAGGGCCCCATTACCTGATGAGGACCTTAACTTAGAAGGACTCTTTCTAGCTGTTGATCAAGAACAGTTTTGAGCTCAACCATTCAGTTCGTTCGGCTCAATGGCTTTCCTCTAACATCTTTTTGTTGTTGTTGATAAACTCAATGATAGTGATATGGAAGTTATGACAATTTTAAAACTCCCGAAGTACTGAGAATCAAACTTCTAGAGGAATTCGAAGCAAGAACAAGTCAAACACCTCCAATCGGGGGTACTTTTCCAAGAATTTTCTAGAGCTCTTTAGTCAATGACTAGACTCGTGGACCAAGCCAACCAATCACAACTTGTGCCTCAAATTCTATCACTTCAGAAATAAAGCCATGATGGATGACTCAATAAAGCAGGTATACCGTGCAGCCGAGCTGTTCATGGATCGGAGTCTCTAACGGCCGAGACTACACTGGCGACCACGGGGGCTCATTCTTTGTACTGGATAAATTACCTAAAGCTTTTTTTTTATAAATATGCGGTTGGAATAACAATCCAACCAGCTTACAATTCCGAGGAGTGTTTAGAAGACTTCTCGTAAGGTGTGGCATCATTCCGAATTATAATGGAAACACATTTCCACAAGACAAAACAATGTTAATCTACACAATACAAAGCCAAAGGAACACATTTCCACAAGATAAAACAATGTTAATATACTCATTACCAACCCATAACAATGACTTGATAATTCATGTGTGAATTTTGCACAACAAGCACCATAGCGTAGAGGGACCAAATTAAGAATTTGTCAACGTGTTCATTGGTGTTGTTGTTAGCTGCTTGGAAAAGCCCTTAGCGTGCATTCATTCAGAGTGCGGCTACCCCCTTGATCATATTGATCATATTTCAATTCTCTTGCGGCAGTAAAAATTCCATTGCCAGTCCAAAGATGCCAACCGACAACCATGAAAAGCACACCAAATGAGCTTATCCTTTTTCTAATTCGACCGTTTCAAATAATAATTATTATAATCTGGCAAGTTATAGATTATATTGGAAGGGCTGAAAAGGACAGGTGGAAGACAATGACTCAAAACATGCCTACGGCATAGAAAACATGGAAAAAGAATCTATGGAGATAAATACCCACAAAATAATAGGGAAATATTTTGTTACTAAACATCTTTCGTTAAACAGTCTAGAATATCTAAAGAATCTATGGAGATAAATACCTTCGAAATAATAGGGAAATATTTTGTTACTAAACATCTTTCATTAACATTCTAAAATATTCACTCAATGCTCCGACTAACTGACAAAACCACAAAGCATACACCGAAAATAATTCAAGCAAAAAAACATTACTTGTTTTCAACAGGAGGATATGGTAGGACAACTGAACCTAACATCAAAGGCGATCGACTACAAGGTCTTGCAGATTGTCTTTCCCAGGAACTACTATAATCGAGTTACAACTGCACTTACTCATTCTTTGGCTCCTGCAGAAGCAAAGGTCATGCCTTCTGCCGAAGCATTCGATAACTACGAAGGTTTGAACTACAGCCGAATGGTGTACTCTTTTGACACCAACCTCAAAGCATTGTTAGTGATATTTTTTTATAATATAATAACTATATTATTATTTTCTGAACGATAATAAATTTTTTTTTTATTTTTCTACAGAAGGGCGCAAGAACTTGTGGGCAACAGGTTCATGGAACATTGTATACTTTCGGCGAGGCTGACTGTTCATGAACCCCAGCAGCAGGAAAACCAGCAAGAGAATCCTGCACTTATTCATTCTTTGGCTCCTGCAGAAGCAAAGGTCATGCCTTCTGCCGAAGGTGTGAACTACAGCCGAATGGTGTACTCTTTTGACACCAACCTCAAAGCATTGTTAGTGATATTTTTTTATAATATAATAACTATATTATTATTTTTTTTTTATTTTTCTACAGAAGGGCGCAAGAACTTGTGGGCAACAGGTTCATGGAACATTGTATACTTTCGGCGAGGCTGACGGTTCATGAACCCCAGCAGCAGGAAAACCAGCAGCAGGCAAACCAGCAGCAGGCAAACCAGCAAGAGAATCCTGCTGAGGGACTACTACAGGGAGGCATTCAAGGTCAACAGGGGGCAGGAGGGAGAGGTGCAGGCCTAGGACGTGATATGTTATGTACCAAGTTTTTTCCGTGCAGCCTGGCAAGTTATAGATTACATTGGATTAGCAACTCTAAAAAATTCAAATTATGTTACTTGTGACCTTTCTTCAACTGTTTTAAATCAACCTATTTTATCTACATCCCCCATATATAATGTGGAAATATTTAAAAAAGAAATAACATTTTTTCCAATTATAGAGAATAATCATTACACTCTTTTAATAGTTAACTGCAATAAAAACACTGTTCAATATTATAATTCTTTGGGCTCCAGTTTATCCGAAGGGCTGAAAAGGACAGGTGGTGCAGTCAAACGAGACAGTTGAAAATTGTTTGGATGTTTTCAGAAGGTCCACAAGGAGACAGTTGGAATTGTGGGATGTTTATTCTGAATCTGATGAAAGTAAATGGTTGAGATGTTATTTTTTGTATATGGAGAATTTTAATTTATTTTGCTTCTTCAGAACATTGACGAAGGGAAACCAACTGATGATTTATACAATCCCGATACGGACCGTCAGGTCATCCAAAACAGCATTTTACAGTCCTCTGACGATATGTCAAATGATTGCTTGTATTGTAATTTCGAAGGAGCGGACTATTGTTGGGTGCAGTGTGAGAAATGTACACGATGGGTTCACAGATCGAGTACAGGAATAAATCCACCAAACTGGGAAGATGTCTCGTACAGCTGTGAACTATGCGAAAACTTCTTTTAGTGTAACAATATTTTTAGAAAAACATTGCTGCTCCTGAGGAAGGGATACTGTGACCCCGAAACGTCAAGCGCTTGGCGGTCTTCACATAATGCCCGAAAAGCCCACGACCCATCTTGGATTGGGACAGCTTCCTGCATGCCATAATCACCAGATGAGCTTATCCTTTTTTTCTAAATCGACCGTTTAATTCGTAAAATTTATAATTTATACTAAATTAAAGTACTTAAATACTTTAATTTAGCAAGGGCCAACCGAAACTGAATACCACATTTGGATTGCGGGCCTAGTGCTGATTGAATCTAAAATAGGAGAAAACCAAGGCTTGTCATTCGTACCACCAAGACATGGACCAGGATTTGAAATAGATATCATCGGCACACGCACAGATCTGTTGGAGCTTGAAGGAGGTCGTCATGGAGAACCGCAGATGAAACTGACAATTGCCATTCAAGACAGGCATCTCCCAGGCAAAAATGAAGAGGTAAAAACCAGTCCACTGGTTGTAAAAAATTGTAATTTCGAAGGAGCGGACTATTGTTGGGTGCAGTGTGAGAAATGTACACGATGGGTTGACAGATCGAGTACGGGAATAAATCCACCAAACTGGGAAGATGTCTCGTACAGCTGTGAACTATGCGAAAACTTCTTTCGAAAACCAGAAATACTTTTTGACTTAGCTAGGGTAATATATTGGAATATTTTTATCAGTTTTATTTTTAATTAATATATTAGAATAAAATGGGTCCAGGTTGGTGTTGGTTTATTTTATCTTCTGTCTATCGACTGATTGTTATATTGGTTGACATTCCGCTCCTGAAGAAGAGGACATTGTCCTCGAAACGCTGAGCGGTGCGGACCTAATAAAGACTCTGTCAACGTGTTTCTTGTTGTTATGCTTAGCTGCTTGGAAACGCCTTCAGCGTGCATCACTTCAGATTGACGCTACCCTTCTTAACCCTAACGGCCGAGACTGGGCTGAACTTCAGCAAGATTCATTGAAACTTATTCGGCATTGACGATGGACCGCCAACAGGCTGTCGAAAAAAAGACGAGAAAAAAGAAACAAGAAACAGCAGAAAGGAGGTTTCGAGTTCATGTACGCAGCAGTCATGAAGCAACATCAGCACCGTGGCGGAGAAGGAGAGTGCCGGGATAACAACCGAAGACACTTTTTCTTTGAACAATTGAAACTTTACTTATATTTTGTTACTCATATTGATTGATTGATATGTGTTTTTGCTGCTATTTTGTCGAACTTTTTGCCTTATCGGCACGTGTGCACATTTATCACGTTTTCGTACATTAGCATGCTTCATCATTATCATCATCAACCATGTAACGATCTATTTTTGTAAATTTGGTTCAATTGTCATTCTATTATTCATCATAATTAATTTTATGATTGTAATTAATTTTACAAACTTACATGAACATTATTTATTCGAAGCTTCTTATTTTCTATGTTCTTTGTTTTTTGCTTCATTGTACGTCTACCCAACCGGAACCGGTCATTTATCACGTTGACTGGGTCCAGGTTGGTGTTGGTTATTTCTTCACTTGTCTATCGACTGATTATTATTTTATCGTCTATTTTATTTTATCGCATGTCTATCGACTGTTTGATTTATTGGTTTTATGTATTTTTTTGCCAGACACGCCGCTCCTGAAGAAGAGAACATTGTTCTCGAAACGTTGGGCAATGAGCGGTCCTGACTCAATAAAGAATCTGCAACGTGTTTCTTGTTTTTGTTTAGCTGCTTGGAAAGGCCTTTAGCGTGAATCCCTTCGGATTGACGCTACCTATTCTAACCCTAACGGCCGAGACTGGGCTATCCATCAACGGGATGCGCCGAAACTTTTTCTGCGTTGACGACGGACCGAGTGTCAAACCCAGGCGACTACAAGTTCTTGGAAATTGTCATCCCAGAGAACAACTACACTGACGTTTATACAGGTCTTTATGGTATTTTGGGTCGTTTAGGCGCAGGGGTCGGGAGGTGTCAGAAATCTTATTGTACATATGAAGACGTAAACTACGGCCAACTCGTATACAGTTTTGGCACCAACAAGGCTGCAATGTTTGTATATTTTTTTTATAATATAATTATATTATAATTATTATTTTTTGAATATGTCCAAAAAAAGTAGAAAGAAGAAAATAGAATAAAAGAACAAGAAGCAACAGAAAGAAAGTTTCGAGTTCATATGCGAAGCGTACACGATGCAACATCAGCACCGTGGCGGAGAGGGAGAGTGCCGGGATAGCAACCGAAGAGGGCTGGGTTCAATCCCAACCTCGGACACTTTTTCTGCGAACATTAAAACTTATTCGTCTTATATTTTGTATTACTTTTATTATTTGATGTATGTTTTGCTGCTATTTTGTCGAACTTTCTGCCTATCGGCACGTGTATACATTTATCACGTCTTTTTATCGTACATTGGCATGCTTCATCATCATCAGTAATACTGTAACAATTTATTTCGCAGATTCGTTCTAATTTTCATTTTTTTCATAATTAATTTTATGATTTAAACTTGTGTAATTAATTTTACAATTTCGCATGAACAGTATTAATTTGTGAAACTTTTTATTTTTCTTCGCTTTCTTTGTTTTGTACTTCATGGTACGTCCACCCAACCGGAACCGGTCGTTTATCACGTTGACTGGGTCTAGGTTGGTGTTGGTTTATTTCTATTTTATCTTATGTCTATCGACTGTTTTTATATCTTATGTCTATCGACTAATTTTATATTGGTTTTATATTTTTTGCCAGACACGCCGCCCCTGAAGAAGAGAACATTGTTCTCGAAACGTTGGGCAATGAGCGGTCTTGACTCAATAAAGAATTTGTCAACGTGTCTCTAGTTGTTTTTTAGCTGCTTGGAAAGGCCTTCAGCGTGAATCCCTTCGGATTGACGCTACCCTTCTTAACCCTAAGGGCTTAACCCTAACCCTAAGGGCCGAGACTGGGCTGAACTTCAGCAAGATTCATTGAAACTTATTCGGCATTGACGATGGACAGCCAATAGGCTGTCGAAAAAAAGACGAGAAAAAAGAAACAAGAAACAGCAGAAAGAAGGTTATATTGGTTGACATTCCGCTCCTGAAGAAGAGGACATTGTAAATTTGTTTCTATTTTCGTTCTGTATTTTATGATTTGAATTGTGGAATTTTACAAATTCACATGAACATTATTATTCATTTTTGAAGCTTCTTATTTTCTATGCTTTCTTTGTTTTTTGGCTTTGCAAAATACAAAGAAATTGATAAAAAGAAACAACCCGGATTGTACGGAGAAAAAAGAATAAATTTGCTGGCTGTCAGTGCTGCTTTTCGCAGCACCATTGATATTTATTTTGCCCCCAAGGCCAGTCTGTTTTTTTTATTTTGTTTTGTTGTTGTGTTTATTGAAAGATGTTGACATTTTTTTCAATGCACAGATGTTGTAACTGAATTGAAAGACTATCGAGGTAGAAATAGCAGGCCGTTCAGGATTTTGTGCGATGTCAGGAGCCAGCATGTTTACTCCCTGGTAAAGATGGATGAAGACATAGAGATGATGATTATGTGCTTCCAGCGAAGATTAGGACAAACGATCTGTAAGTCAATGTAGTTTTTGGCCACTCTAGATGGGAATAAGACGGCCGAGACTACACTGACGACCACGGGGCTCATTCTTTGTACTGGATAAATTACCTAAAGCTTTTTTTTATAAATATGCGGTTGGAATAACAATCCAACCAGCTTACAATTCCGAGGAGTGTTTAGAAGACTTCTCGTAAGGCGTGGCATCATTCCGAATTATAATGGAAACACATTTCCACAAGACAAAACAATGTTAATCTACACAATACCAAGCCAAAGGAACACATTTCCACAAGATAAAACAATGTTAATATACTCATTACCAACCCATAACAATGACTTGATAATTCATGTGTGAATTCATGTGAAATTCCATTGCCAGTCCAAAGATGCCAACCGACAACCATGAAAAGCACACCAAATGAGCTTATCCTTTTTCTAATTCGACCGTTTCAAATAATAATTATTATTATAATCTGGCAAGTTATAGATTATATTGGAAGGGCTGAAAAGGACAGGTGGAAGACAATGACTCAAAACATGCCTACTGCATAGAAAACATGGAAAAAGAATCTATGGAGATAAATACCCTCGAAATAATAGGGAAATATTTTGTTACTAAACATCTTTCGTTAAACAGTCTAAAATATCTAAAGAATCTATGGAGATAAAAACCCTAGAAATAATAGGGAAATATTTTGTTACTAAATATTTCCAAAACCACAAAGCATATAGCTGAGGGAATTATAGAAGTGAGCAGGAATGAAATCACATCAAAAATTAGCGGAATAATCTGGCTCGTCAAAAACGAAAATAGAAAAAATAGAATGGTCAAGATCGCTGCTCCTGAGGAAGGGGTACTGTGACCCCGAAACGTCCAGCATTTGGCGGTGTTCACATAATAAAGATTGTGTCAACGTGTTCGTCTTTGTTTTGTTAGCTGCTTGGAAAGGCCTGCAGCGAGCATTCTACCCCCTCCTACGGCCGAGACTGGGCTACACTACACTGGCGACCACGGGGGCTCATTCTTTGTACTGGATACAGAAATAAAATAAATACCAAAACTTTTTTATAAATAAGTGGTTGGAATAACAATCCAACCAGCTTACAATTTCAAGGAGTGTTTAGAAGACTTCTCGTAAGGTGTGGCATCATTCCATTTCTGGAAACGTCACAGACCGATGCCATGCGAAAAGAATATGACTCGCGTGGCCAATAAAATCCAACCAGTATCCTGTACGGCAGAGTTGAACAGGGCTGTGTATTTGAGAGGAAGCGAGGTAGCCTCAGTACTCACCCGCATGTAAAATTTTGTACTTTAACTACAGTATAGCTCAGGAAACAATTGGTAACCTTGTTCTCGAATTGAACCCATGGGAGTCGAAGTGCCTCATTTCAGTTAGACTCGTAAGAGATCGTCAAATAAATCAACCAGCACAGCAGGAAGCACAACCGGATCAACGGCCGGTTCTACAGTTGAATCAACTGCCGGAAGCACAACCCCCAGGTCAAAATCTAGAACAAGGCGCAAGAGGTGGAAGGAGATACGATGATATATCCGGAATAAGATATAACCCGATGAGAAGACCCGCTGGAGCATATAGGAGCTTGATTGTTAATCAGGATCTGATGAAGCTCTTGAGTCGTGACCAGATCTCCCTGACTGACGTACCAGATGAGACGGTTGGAGCATCTAGTAGGATTCCAGCTTACAATTCCAAGGAGTGTTTAGAAGACTTCTCGTAAGGTGTGGCATCATTCCGAATTATAATGGGAACACATTTCCACAAGATAAATATGCTAATATACTCATATACAAATAACAATGACTTAATAATTCTCCAAAAGTAGTGTTGTTATGAATCAAGTGCTCCTAAAAAAACTCCTGCTTTCTGAAAAAATGAAAATACTTTTTGATTTAGCTAGGGTAATATATTGGAATATTTTCATCACTGTTTTATTTTTAATTAATATATTTATACAACAATATCCAACAACTATTTTTTTTAAACAATAACTTAACTGGTGCACTTTGAACCAGGCAAAGATAAAAATTCCATCAATCAAGGCATCATTCAGTGAAGGAAATACCGCAAATTGGTATACATTTTTTATAGAAATAAATAAGATGGAGCTCCCATCAAGATGTTGTATTGATCAGAAAGTTCATGCATTGTATGATGATCCATACAAGTTCTCTTTCCAGAGACTGTTTTCTGCAGTGTCATACCTTTTCCCAACTGCATGCACAACTGGAGTTCTAATGTTGAAAGATAAGATGGATATGTTTGATCTGACTGTGAAGATATATGCATTTGAAAATAAGCCCTGCTGCTGACGAAACATCTTTGTCATCAGATCATGACTACATGCTACTTCCCTCTCAACAAGAACATTATCAAGGGAAAGACACCAGATGAGCTTAACCTGCAGGCAAACCTGCTAGAAGACCTGGCTGGTCCAGGACGACCAAGAGAATCCGGCTGAGGGAGGCATTCCCGGTCAACAGGGGGCAGGAGGGCAACAAGAACATTATCAAGGGAAAGACACCAGATGAGCTTAACCTGCAGGCAAACCTGCTAGAAGACCTGGCTGGTCCAGGACGACCAAGAGAATCCGGCTGAGGGAGGCATTCCCGGTCAACAGGGGGCAGGAGGGAGAGGCCTAGGAAGTGGACTTGGGAGACAAGCAAAAGGCGAGATCAGTGATGAAGGAGGAAACATCGAGTCCGATGATGTCCTTCAATGCTTATGCTTAGAAAATCTCTTCTTTCCGTTTGAAGAAGATCCGGTCCACACTCCAGAAATCCAGACTCCGGTGTTGATAGCCTTTTTTCTAATTCGACCGTTTTAAATAATAATTATTATAATCTTGAAGATATTTTTCCTTGCAGACTGGCAAGTTATAGATTACATTGGATTAACAACTCTAAAAAATTCAAATTATGTTACTTGTGACCTACATGCTACTTCCCTCTCAACAAGAACATTATCAAGGGAAAGACACCAGATGAGCTTAACCTGCAGGCAAACCTGCTAGAAGACCTGGCTGGTCCAGGACGACCAAGAGAATCCGGCTGAGGGAGGCATTCCCGGTCAACAGGGGGCAGGAGGGCAACAAGAACATTATCAAGGGAAAGACACCAGATGAGCTTAACCTGCAGGCAAACCTGCTAGAAGACCTGGCTGGTCCAGGACGACCAAGAGAATCCGGCTGAGGGAGGCATTCCCGGTCAACAGGGGGCAGGAGGGAGAGGCCTAGGAAGTGGACTTGGGAGACAAGCAAAAGGTGAGATCAGTGATGAAGGAGGAAACATCGAGTCCGATGATGTCCTTCAATGCTTATGCTTAGAAAATCTCTTCTTTCCGTTTGAAGAAGATCCGGTCCACACTCCAGAAATCCAGACTCCGGTGTTGATAGCCTTTTTTCTAATTCGACCGTTTTAAATAATAATTATTATAATCTTGTGACCTACATGCTACTTCCCTCTCAACAAGAACATTATCAAGGGAAAGACACCAGATGAGCTTAACCTGCAGGCAAACCTGCTAGAAGACCTGGCTGGTCCAGGACGACCAAGAGAATCCGGCTGAGGGAGGCATTCCCGGTCAACAGGGGGCAGGAGGGCAACAAGAACATTATCAAGGGAAAGACACCAGATGAGCTTAACCTGCAGGCAAACCTGCTAGAAGACCTGGCTGGTCCAGGACGACCAAGAGAATCCGGCTGAGGGAGGCATTCCCGGTCAACAGGGGGCAGGAGGGAGAGGCCTAGGAAGTGGACTTGGGAGACAAGCAAAAGGCGAGATCAGTGATGAAGGAGGAAACATCGAGTCCGATGATGTCCTTCAATGCTTATGCTTAGAAAATCTCTTCTTTCCGTTTGAAGAAGATCCGGTCCACACTCCAGAAATCCAGACTCCGGTGTTGATAGCCTTTTTTCTAATTCGACCGTTTTAAATAATAATTATTATAATCTTGAAGATATTTTTCCTTGCAGACTGGCAAGTTATAGATTACATTGGATTAACAACTCTAAAAAATTCAAATTATGTTACTTGTGACCTACATGCTACTTCCCTCTCAACAAGAACATTATCAAGGGAAAGACACCAGATGAGCTTAACCTGCAGGCAAACCTGCTAGAAGACCTGGCTGGTCCAGGACGACCAAGAGAATCCGGCTGAGGGAGGCATTCCCGGTCAACAGGGGGCAGGAGGGCAACAAGAACATTATCAAGGGAAAGACACCAGATGAGCTTAACCTGCAGGCAAACCTGCTAGAAGACCTGGCTGGTCCAGGACGACCAAGAGAATCCGGCTGAGGGAGGCATTCCCGGTCAACAGGGGGCAGGAGGGAGAGGCCTAGGAAGTGGACTTGGGAGACAAGCAAAAGGTGAGATCAGTGATGAAGGAGGAAACATCGAGTCCGATGATGTCCTTCAATGCTTATGCTTAGAAAATCTCTTCTTTCCGTTTGAAGAAGATCCGGTCCACACTCCAGAAATCCAGACTCCGGTGTTGATAGCCTTTTTTCTAATTCGACCGTTTTAAATAATAATTATTATAATCTTGTGACCTACATGCTACTTCCCTCTCAACAAGAACATTATCAAGGGAAAGACACCAGATGAGCTTAACCTGCAGGCAAACCTGCTAGAAGACCTGGCTGGTCCAGGACGACCAAGAGAATCCGGCTGAGGGAGGCATTCCCGGTCAACAGGGGGCAGGAGGGCAACAAGAACATTATCAAGGGAAAGACACCAGATGAGCTTAACCTGCAGGCAAACCTGCTAGAAGACCTGGCTGGTCCAGGACGACCAAGAGAATCCGGCTGAGGGAGGCATTCCCGGTCAACAGGGGGCAGGAGGGAGAGGCCTAGGAAGTGGACTTGGGAGACAAGCAAAAGGTGAGATCAGTGATGAAGGAGGAAACATCGAGTCCGATGATGTCCTTCAATGCTTATGCTTAGAAAATCTCTTCTTTCCGTTTGAAGAAGATCCGGTCCACACTCCAGAAATCCAGACTCCGTTGTTGATAGCCTTTTTTCTAATTCGACCGTTTTAAATAATAATTATTATAATCTTGAAGATATTTTTCCTTGCAGACTGGCAAGTTATAGATTACATTGGATTAACAACTCTAAAAAATTCAAATTATGTTACTTGTGACCTATTTAAAAAAGAAATAACATTTTTTCCAATTATAGAGAATAATCATTACACTCTTTTAATAGTTAACTGCAATATTATAATTCTTTGGGGTGAAAAGGACAGGTGTTGCAGTCAAACGAAACAGTTGAAAAACGTTTGGATGTTTTCAGAAGGTCCAACACAAAGACACAGTTGGAATTGTGGGATTTTTATTCTGAATCAGATGAAGGTAAATGGTTGAGATGTTATATTTTTATATGGAGAATTTCAATTTATTAACCAACTGATGATTTATACAATCCCGATACGGATCATCAGGTCATCCAAAACAGCATTATACAGTCCTCTGACGATATGTCACATGACTGCATATAAAAGTAAACAACATGTACCTATTGCTTTTTTTCCAGTATTTACTATAATTTGTTTTATTTTGTTCAGCACTACGGCTTAAATATAGATAAACGCGTGAAACAGGTTGAAAAGGGTGAATACGGAGAATCGTCTGAAGTTGCACCTCTAGCTCAAGTTCTTCATCGTATCATTTACACACATTTTATGGATTTTGAAGGAAGTAAGTTTTTTAATTTTTAGATTAAATTGTCATGCATATAAAAGATAATTAGATATTGATTAATAGTTTGTGATTGTTTTCTTTTTATAAATTGAATGGTTTTGTTTGTAGATTATCAATGTTATGAATTTCATCCACATCCACATCCAAATTTTCAAAAATGTGAAGAGTCTTGTAATCTTCCTCCTCCCCTGGAACCAGGTTTAAATTTGACCTACCACTTCAGGAACCATAATTCTTTGGTTTGTGTCTTTATATATTTTTAAACTAAATTATTCCATTTTGTGTATCAGAACCTTAATTTTGTGTCAGTCGAGCAGTTTTTGTACGCTCAAAATCAAGCTGACTTGATAAGAAAATTCAATGATATATTGCTTTCTTTCAAGCACTTTTGAACGTTGTCCTAGAAACGTTGAGCGTAATGGCGGTACTGAACCAATAAAGAATTTGTCAACGTGCTCGACTTTGTTTCGTAGCTGCTTGGAAAGGCTTGGTGCGAGCATTCGTTCAGAGTGCTCTGGAAAAAGCACATAATTACGCAAGCATTCTCTATTAACGCAGATATCTACAAAACGTTCCCCCATTTCTGTTGGAATGTTGTTGCGGAAGGATGCCTACAAAACGTTCCCCCATTGATGTTGGAATGCTGTTGCATCTGGTGAGATCAAGGCTTTTCTTGTCTCGATTTCTATTGTTATCTTTATATATTGTTTCGAAGGCTTTTTTTGCAGTATTTACTTACTGTTTTATTTTGTTCGCTAGATCGCTGCTCCTGAAGAAGAGGATGTTGTCCTCGAAACGTTGAGTGTAATGGCGGTACTGAACCAATAAAGAATTTGTCGTTTTGTAGCTGCTTGGAAATTATTATTATATTGAGTGCAGGCATCAAAAGGGCTGGTGAGCTGGTGAAAATATCACCCCGAAAACAATATATCTAATTATCTACAATCAGCAGACCAAGAATAAAACAAAGTTTACCAATCTTCCTGATTATGCAGTCATCGGACTTCGGATAATCAGTGCGCATACTAGTGGTTATTTTAAATAACCAATCATGTGAAGTTTAATATATTTGAAGTTGGCTGTGCAACCACTATGGATATCAAATCACTATAGACCAAGTCTATATTGTATGGAAAAAAAGTGGAAATATTTTGAAAAATATTCTAGTACCAGATGGAGATGTTCTCTACAACAGTATTCTGCAAGACCGCCGGGCAAAAGTCTATAACATTGTTTAATGAAGGATTAATTGATGACGAGGAAATTCACTGATCTGAAAACACCCAATTTTATCGTGGGGAAAAAATTCACTGATCTGAAAACTTACCGTTAGTGCTGACAAGGACAATTCGGTTAGATTGATGATGCTTACAATGTTGCATTTTTTTGATTCTATAATCTTCAGCATTATATATATAATATTAATAATAATACATTTTTTAGGTTATGCAATGGCTGGCATTAACTTGGAAACCCCTTGCTTCTCACATGGTCCCGGAACAATTTGTACATATATGCTCCATATGGGAAAACAAAAAACATTGTGTATCAGAAAGCTTTGCAATAAAATGTGTTGTATTTATTCCAAGTCAAAAATGTCTTCTGATCTAACTCCTACATTTACAAATAATTTCCTGGAACCTGATGAAGAAGATATTTTTCATGTCAGGGTTAACAAAATTGACAATGGGACCACTTATCTGGCATTTCTGACCTGATTCCACCGGTACAGGAGGCAGAATATGATTATGTGATTATGTGTTTCGTGCGGTGTCTTGAGCTTCACCACTTTCGAAACAATGCGAACGCTGACGACTCGCAAAAGGCAGCATACCGTCGGCAGCACTTTCCTCGGAACAACCATAATCGCGACGAAGCTGGTTCCTGCACAACTCTATGCAGCACCCCAGAAAGTACACCAGGAAGAACCCCAGGACGAGGGCCTTCAGAGAGGAGGCGCCCGCGGTCGACCGAGGGGAGGAGGGAGAGGGCAACGTGCAGGCGCAGGACGTGGGAGAGCAAGAGGAGCAAAAGCACCACAAATCAGTGATGATGACGATGAAGGAGGAAACTTTGAGTACGATGGCCAGATTAGGCTCTCTCAATGCTTCGAACATCTGTCCTTTGATTTTCAAGAAGATCCGCTCGATCCAGAGAAGGTGGATATTTGTTATTTGGCTTCAACATTCTCATCTAGAAGAGAAGTCAGATGCAGAAGAACACGATTAAGAAGTTTGAATACGCTCAATGACTTATGTTTTCCAGGATGTTTGAATACGACCTCAATTAATAAACATTATTAACGAGGCATTCAATAAAATTAGGATAATAACTATCCTAATCCGTTACTGAAGAAGAGTGGTAGTCTCCCGAAAGCTTTAACGTTTTTGTATATTATATGTTATATTATTATATTGAGTGCAGGTATCAAAAGGGCTGGTGAGCTGGTGAACATATCACCCCGAAAACAATATATCTAATTATCTACAATCAGCAGACCAAGAATAAAACAAAGTTTACCAATCTTCCTGATTATGCAGTCATCGGACTTCGGATAATCAGTGCGCATACTAGTGGATATTTTAAATATCAAATCATGTGAAGTTTAATATCTAAAAATAATGAGGAAAAACATTGGTTGTTAGTGGAACAGTGGTTGTGTGGACGTGCCATTTTGGCTCCAAGAACTAATTTGGAAGTTTCTTACTTGGTGAAGGAAAAACCTACAAATCGATTGATACTGTCATGGACACAGCAGAAACAGATAACTACTGAAATTGATTGATTTCAGAGTATTTAAAAATGATTAAGAACAAGGAATTCATGACTGTGGCATCCAAATTGCTCAACGTACCTTTTTATATTTAATGTTTTTATTAATTTTCTACATAATATACAATTTGATCAGACACCGAATTTTATTGTGGGGAAAAAATTCACTGATCTGAAAACTTTTAGTGCTGACCAGGACAATTCGGTTAAATTGATGATGCTTTCAACGTTGTTTTGGAAAAAGAAAAAATCAGCATTATATATATATATATATATATATATATATATAACATATATATCCCACCAGCCAATTTACTGTTAAAAATTGGAGCACCAATCATGCTTTTGCATAACTTAGAACCTCTCAGGTTCTAATATTAATAATAATACATTTTTTAGGTTATGCAATGGCTGGCATTAACTTGGAAACCCGTGTTGGAAGCCGAACAATTTGTACAAACTGAACTTAAGTCGGAAGCCGCCAGGGGGTGATCGAACCAACAATATAATGGAACTGTGGGTTTTCTAGCCTTGTTGGTCATCGTCACCCCTCGTTGTGAACACTCATAGAAGCAATGGCGTCAACCTCAATCCTAAGGGAGGCTCGAGGAGAACCACCAGCCACGAGAGTAAAGCGATCGACGAAGGCACTTCAATCGGCTCTTTTTTCGTTAACGGATGCACGCCGAAAAAACATTGGAAGATGTCCTAGAGGGTCTAGGACATATTATTCGTTTTAACAATATTTAAATGTAACCAATAAGGTGTTTGTGTTTCTTAGAAAAACTTGTGAAATTTAACTCTGCCTTGTCCTACCTCGGGTGAGAATTATCATACTCATGGCGGGGGAATGTCCGGAGGGGAATGTACACAATTCTCGCACACACATATTTATGGCGTGCAAGAAAACACTCTTGCAAAACCACAAATTCATACTACTACATTACCACAGGGAGGAAATGTCCTACCCTAGGGGGGAAATGTCCGGGGGAAGAAACGTCCAGGGGGGGTGTCCTACATTCGTAGACATAACTAAGCTCTGCCCAATGATTCAAATTCACTTCTGGATAGAAACTTTTTAAATAGAATTTTATATAAAAATGTAAACATTTTAAGGTGAATGAAGTTAGCAACGAAGCGGGAAACGATGTCTATTTTCACTCCGAATCGCCACAAATTAATTAAACAAAAATTAAACTAAACTTTTCCGCCCCTTCAAACAAATGTTTTCTTGTAGAGAAATATAAGCTTGATTGAACAGTGCAAAAATTATTTTAAAATATTTATTGACACTTTATGAAAAATGCCTTCCATGACTTGACCTTACAAATATGTTACCGACACAGCCAATCAGAAACAAATTAATAAAATAATAAAATTATCCGCCTCTTCGAACAAATGAATTCTTATAGCAAATTTAACGTAGAATTCAAATATCTAATTACATTTTACACTTTCCTAGTGACAAAAAATAATAAACGTCATTTACAGAAATGCTTCCGCTTCCAATCGATCCGAATCGCCACAAATTAATTAAACAAAAAATAAACTAAAATTGATTGAACAGTGCAAAAATTATTTTAAAATATTCTTTGTCACTTTGTGAAAAATGCCTTCCACGACTTGACCTTACAAATATGTTACCGACACAGCCAATCAGAAACAAATTATTCAAAAAAAAAAAAATTATCCGCCCCCTCAAACAAATGTATTCTTATAGCAAATTTAACGTAAAATTCAAATATCTAATTACATTTTACACTTTCCTAGTGACAAATAAAGTATAATTATGATCAGAGAGCTATCGTTGCCCGAAGCGTTGCTAACTTCCTGGAGCTAACATTTTATCTCAGAATTGAATTTATTATTCTTAGTTTTCAATTCAATATTTTTTTGTTTTTAATCTGGTTTCGTGTGCATTGGGGCGGCCTGTCCTGTTATTATTAATAAACGAATACTAATTAAATAAAGTCTTACCGTTGCTTTATCCACGGTTTCACCCAAGTAGATCTTTGTCTGTTACTCTTTCTTCAAAGCTGCAGTAGCTTTTGCTGCAGTAACCGCGACGTCCATGTTTGACTAGGACTAGAAGTAGACAAGAATTACCAAATGCCACGAGGAGCGTGCGGGCGCCAAAGTTGCTCTGGATTCTGGAAACTCAGTTGTTCGTCACGTAACCTCCTGTCCTAGGTGAGCCGGGAAGGACGATATGACGAAAAGCTGCCCAGCTCTAGTGTAGAAAGGTTCCTGGCGGCCATAGGACATGCAGCGACGAATGCCACGGCAAAAGACAAAGGAAGTCCACAACCTCGCATTTTTGCGAATTAACATAAATAGAAAAAACAAACAGCTTAAATAAGGATAGATCTTTTGATGGTTATAGAAAATATTTAGTAACTAATATATTTTTAAATTATAATTAATTTAAAAATTATAATCAAAATAATAATTATAATTAAAAATTTTAAACAAGCTTTGTTAAAATTTTTTAGTTGCCAATGCAAATAATCAATTAGAACAAATTTGATCGTAGGTAAAATTTGCTTTATTCAAAAACACGACATATGGTAAATCATTGGCGGATCAAGGGGGCGGTAGGGGCAGTCGCCTCCCCACTTGGCAATAAAATTACATTTTACGTTATTAATAAGTAACACTAAAGCAATCAATTTTAAATTTTAATCAACAACCTAAAAAAAAGTTAGGTATTTAAAGTGCTATTTAAATGCAATTGGCCATGCAAAAACATGTTTAACTAATAAAAACGTTGTAAAAATGAATTATTAATATTAACGTGGACACGAAATTTTATTAATTAATCTTTTATGCAATAGTAATAAAAATTGAACCTAGCAAAAAGTGTTGTAATAGATATTTCAGCTTTTGATAACAATCTATAAATTGGTTTTCATAAAAATTCACCCCCACTCAAACTTCCTGGATCCGCCAGTGTGATAAATAATATTTCGATCAATCAATCAAGCAACAAATCAAACAATCTGTGTGAACCATATATGCATATAGAATATGGTGTATTCTATATATATGGTGTGAAGCGCCTCCTGCAGAGCTCGTTTTCTTCTTTGCTTGTTTCATGTTTGCCCGCTGTCTGCTGTTTCCGTTTTAATTTTAGTTCTGATGTTCAAATTAATTTTTTTTTAATTGAATAATGTATTGTCATCCAATATAAAGCTATGCTAAAAGTTTCAGCTTCCTAGCTAGTCAAAAGCTGGTTAAATTTTACTTGCAAGATTTGCGTACAAAGAAAGCCACACACACACACACACACACACACACACACACACACACACACACACACACACACACACACACACACACACACACACACACACACACAAACACACACACACACAAACAAAGGTTGTAATCTAAATAAAAGTTTGTAATAATGAAAACATACAAATGATAATTTTCGAGTTTCGAGGTTTGTTGTGATCTTATGTGTGTGAATATTTCTTTAATTATTTTCACTGTTTTAACGAGGATTGCCAGAGACAAATCAAATTGTTTGATTTGCTGGTACCAACTGTTATTTTCATAAAAATCAGTCTGTTTTGATGGTGGAATAACAATAGGTATCTCCGCCAATGCCCAGTGCAATCAAGGCAATCAGACCGGTATTGTATTCAATAATCGGGTGATAAAACATTGTGCACATTACTATTTTTTTAGAAAAAATTTATTAAATTTACAACAGATTTTTTTTTAATTAATAAATTCGCATTGCAAGAATAAATTTGAACACATTAAGGAAAAAGTTTTAAGTTTCTCCCCTTTTCAGGTTTTTTTTAAAAATTTCCAAGAATGAAAAATCCGCTTTAAAGTATATCTCAAAACATATAGGAACTATAAAACATCCTTTCAACCATCTCTTTTCCGTATAGCTGTAAAACTGACTGTCAGCAGTCTTATATGAACAAATGATTTGATTGATGAAAAATAACAGATATAAAAGAAAGAAAATGAAAAAAATTTGCAGGATATTTATCAATAATAAAAAAAAACTAAATAAAAACATTAAATAGCAAAAGATAATTGATTGTTCCTAATTGAAGCAAGGTGCATCGTTGAAAGAAATTATTTTAAAAAAAATCGTGATGCAAAAAAATCTGAGAAAAACTCTAAAAATAGAATTTCCTCAAAATATTAATCAAAAAACTTTGTGTTGACAGTTGAAATCTGCCTATCTGTAGTGTAACTCATAATTTCAACAACAAAAATCGTATGTCATAAAAATGGTCAACTATCAAGTATTGAGTCGTTAAGTCGCAAAGAGGTCAAAAGGTTAAGAGGATTGATGACCGAGGTCGTAAGAGTCAACAAAGCAGCAAGTTTTCTTTTTCATTCGAGGTGATTTACCAGCGAGAAAGGTGGCAGCGGCAGAGTATAATTTGAAAAGTTCATTCCTAGATTGGTTGATTTTCGAAGTCTTAAAAAATGTTTTGATATTTTTCCACACATAAAATCTACATTTGTTTGATATTTATCTTTTTTAATTTAAATTCTGGAAAGTTGTAAATTACTGTCAGCATCGTTTTTCACTTCCGTTTCGACGCAGTATTCAAATTTTACAAGATGGCGGACGGTGACATTCTCTTCTGGAAACAAACCACTAGAAGAAGAAGAAGAAGATAATAATGTCTGCTGCTGGTTTTTATTCTTCTCGGACCGCCGTTCGACTTGAACCGAAGAAATCCGAACTTCCGAAACGTTGTAATCATCGACGATGAATCGAATCCTTACGAAACGGTTTGTCGGTATAAGATCGTCGGGTGGATTTGCTGGCGCGTTCAGCCAATCAGATCGAGGGCCAGAATTGTAGCGTCCGAGCAGATTCAGTTTCAATCGTAGGTACTCTGGTTGAATGATGCCTGTAAAACATCGTTCATGAAATTAAAAGAAAATTTTAATTTAGCAAAAACAAATTTTTCTGGAAAAAAAACCACAACGTTTTTTTTATCCCGGATTATTTTTGCGGATCATAAATTTGATCCTAGTTTTCTATTGCTCTCACTCCGTTGTTATTTTGCAAGCTCATGAACCACTTCGATCGCCGTAAGGAAGGCGGAGTTATGCCGCACTGTCATTTAGTAACGGCTTAAATACGGCCGTCAGAATAAGCGTCTGTTCGAAAGCACGACTCCATTCAACGTTTGTGTGATTGACGGCCGTGGCCTGTCGGGGTATTAACCCGGCCTTGGAAGGTATTATAAATAAAACGTACCGTTCCGTGTGTTTCTATGGCGTCGTTGTACAAAGCCGAGCAGGGAGAGTGTAGAAAAAAAAACAGAACATAATTTTTTTTGAATTATCGTTGGTTTTATATTATTTTTCCTGTCGAAAAGAAATTGTTTGAAGTATATAAATCAATTTTGTTTTACGGTTTCGGCAATGAAATTTTTTAAGCTTTATTTTATTTTGATTAAAAAACAAGTAAATTAAAAACGAATTTTTAAAACCAATGCTCCTATATGTAATTAAAACACAAATTTTGCAATCAATTTTTTCTTATATTACTCTTTTATTTTATGTTAAAGTCGAAATATCTTAATTATATCGAAATATCGAAATTAATTAAAATTATCTAAATTAATTGACTTATTGTAAAACTAATAATTGAATATTGCATTGTCTTCTATTTTAAGCATATATGCAAAATTTGAAAAAATCTATCATCAGGAAGTGACTCAAAAATTGATTGCAAGATTTGAAACAGACAGAGAAACAAACAGACAGACAGAGAAACAGAGACGACGAGTTAATAAAAGCATTGGTAATAATAATAAAAATATCATCAAAAAGCATCGAATTTAAATATCTCAACTATTTTCATGAAAATTTCGTACACGCTTGAGAATCGCGGTCAGTGAGTGTGGTTCGTGTTAACTTGGTAAAATAGTCTGCCAGTCGGTTAGCGTTTTGTGGTCAAGAAAACCCTCAAGAAAACCCTCAAGAAAACCCTCAAGAAAACCCTCAAGAAAACCCTCAAGAAACCCCTCGATAAAATCCTCAAGAAAATTAACTAAATTAATTGACTTATTGTAAAACTAATAATTGAATATTGCATTGTCTTCTATCTTGAGCATGTATGCAAAATTTGAAAGAAATCTATCATCAGGAAGTGACTCAAAAATTGATTGCAAGATTTGAAACAGACAGAGAAACAGACAGAGAAACAGACAGAGAAACAGACAGAGAAACAGACAGAGAAACAGAGCCGACGAGTTAATAAAAGCATTGGTAATTATTTAGATGCTGTTTTAAATTTTTATATCATACTAGCATAGTTACCCGGCGTTACCCGGTGGTTTAAGACAGTTTTCTCGTTGTTTTTCCTTCATGTTTTTTCTCTCTTTTTATTTGATTTCTCTTTTTCTTCCTTTCCTTTCCTTTTCTTTCTCTTTTGATTTTTTGTCTCCCTTCCTTTTATGCCTCCCCCGCTATTTTTGTTGAGGAAGTAGGGTTTTTGGTCTGCCCGCCACGGGGGACTACAGCCTACGTAGGCAGGCCACTGGGTTTTTTACCATAAAACGCAAAATAAATAGCAAATTTGTTAAAAATTGCTCAAAACCCTCTTTAAACTTTGTTACTCAAAATAAATCTAAATGTTGTTATTCAATAACTTTTTATATTTGTACTGTTGTTTAAGGCAGCGAATTTCGCCCTCCCCCACTGTTGGCTTGGAATGAGATTTTTGATAGTACATGGAGAACCACCTCCATGCCAAATTTCGTTCAAATTAGTTCAGTCGCTCGGATTTGTATAAAAGAGAGACATATGTACAGACATTTCTATATAAGTGAGATGTGATGTTTAATTAGTTAATTGTTATTTAAATAATTTTTATTACTACAAATCTTTACGCTTATTGATAAAACACTGCAAAGTTAAAAAGTATCTTATTTATCATAACTTCCCAAATTATTATTTACATAATAGAAAACTAACTCGTCTCGGAGAGTTGACAAATCCTCCAGACGATTTCGCCGTAGGAATCGCTAAACCATGCTTCGCCACAGCTGACTTCAAAAATGCTAGGATCGCTACAGCTGTCGGCGTTGATGAGCGCTTGCAGCCTACTCAGGCCTATAGCTGCGACGCTACGCTTAGCATTGCGTGCTTCCTGAAGCGAAGTATCAAACTGAAAAACTCTCAGCCAGCTATCTGGCACTTTGAATCGTAATAGAACGTCTCGACATGGCTGTCGAGCGGATAAGCCGATTTTTAGCTGTAGCTTCCCGCTACAGCGAAGGTTCAGACGAGTAGCTACACAGAGTGGTAGCGTTTTAGCATTCAACTCAGTTTCTGAAAATACTTTCAGTCGCATAGCTTCGATTCGCTGGCCGATGGCTAAGTCGCAGTTTTCGTCGAATGTCAGCTCTCTTTTTGTCAAATACTCGGATGAAGATAGACTACAGTTTTTAGCTTCTTCGATGGCGACAAAATGAGATGAAGCTTCTAAATCGATGCCGCAGCCACGTTTAGATGTTAAATTTCCATTCACGATTTCAGATTTTACTCGCCGTTTATCGTTAACGGCTAAACTCGCTTGGAACGGTTTGTTCAAAAACATGGTACAGAACAGTCTAGTTTTCAGCTTGAGATTTGTAACTTTTTCGGTCAGACAGCAGCTTATGTCCAGCGAGCACTCGTCGAGCAATTCCAGAATTAACTCTTCGCGTCTAAAAATCTTACCATTTTCAACGTTTTCGTCGAAACCAGCTTCCTCTTTGCTGAGCAGGTGCTGAGAGAAACGTTGAGACAGAGACCGAAGGAAGCGAACATGTTGAAAAGGGCGTTTTTCCGTCATCGGGACAGTTTTCGGAGTAGCTGTCAACGACGGAGGTTCGGATTTGGTCGTCAGACCTTTCCCGTTACTAATGCGTCTGTTAGTGGTTTTAGCTGAGTTTTGATCGCTCGAAGTTTTAGGATTGGAAGCGCCTGCTAGAAGAAGGGGTGATCCGACGGTTTTCGGAAGATTGTTTTTGGCACTGTGAGAAAAACTAAACAAAACATCTTCCAGGCAGTTCTTGATCTTGTAAATCGAGTCACAGTCGTAGCTAGACAACTCGACTAGAACATCAGATGCGAGGACGTTGCTGGTCTCGAAGGTCAGTCGTGGTATCAAAGATTCAAGTTTTTTAAGACCTGAAGTGAAACCCGAAACAAAACTTCCAAATTTCCCTCCTGCTGCTGCTGCAGTTGATGATGTCGTCGATGGCGATTCAGAAGTTGTTGCGGTTGTAACTTTGACGTTGTTGGAATTTTTTAAATACACCTTTTCGTAGTGGCTCATTTTCGACAAAACGAGACTAAATAGTCTTCTCTGGATGATATGACTCTGGTTTTCGCTCGGTCCCGAGCAAGATGTGTTGATGATTTTCTCTGACAAGTTAAGTCCCGGTAGAAGCTCAAGTTCAAGTTTGGGGATTTCCTGGTTAGCTTTCGTATCCTTGTCGTTTTTCGATACAAAAACAGTTAGAACTGGATGTTCCGAATCGCACAGACTTGAGACCACGCCACCATTTGCTATATTGATTGGTGTCTTAACATCGGTACATCTTTGGCTACTCTGATTGTTCACGTCGCATGCACAGTGCGACCGTGTTTTCTCATTACACGTATTTACATTTTTGTTTTTTAAAAGATCTGTTTCCGGTTTGGAAGACATTCGTATCGAAACGGAAACCGGAACCCATTCGCCGGCACCGAACTTGTCACATTTAGCTAATAAATCACCGAACGTTAAACTTCCATCGACGTCGCATCCAAACATTTCCGTACTACTCCAGCTGCTTCTGCTGCTTCCATCACCACTGTCGTCACTGTCGCTGGAGAGGTTAACGTTAGAAGGCGACGGAGATGATGAAGAGCGTGAAGAAGCTGCTTTCGGGGAACTACAGCTGTATGCGGAAGTTTTCATAGACGACGAGTCTTCTTGATCACTGCTGGTCATCACAGGCTCGTTTTCTTCTTCGCTACTGGGATAGTCCAACAAGCAGGGTTTCGTTAATTTTTGCAAGTCTACAGTTTTTTTCGTAGGAGATATTTTAGCCATTTGGAGATCATCCCGTACTGGGGACACCAAACAGAACGATTCGGGTCCCCAATCCGGATGATCCGTCGTAACGAAGGGAACAAATCGATCGGACTGGAATAAATTTAATGGTGATAGTGGCGGTGGTGGTGGTGTTGGTGATGGCAATGGAACGTTGTAGTTTTCAAAACTTTCCGACTGATCCACCATCACGAAGCCTTCAAATTGATCGAGATTAACCTTCTCACAACTGTCAATGTCTGTGTTCCCAGCAGGATCCTTAATGATCCCGTCTGAATAATATTTATATTCATCATTCACATTAGCATCAGCATCTTCATCATCATCAAAATAATCTTTATCATCATTTACATTCACATCAGCCTTCATTCCAGAACATCGATCCATTATGGTGTTGCCGAGCTTACTTCCATCTACCATTACGGTTTCGTACTGCTCTCCATCACCCCAGTTTTTACTACCACCACCATCATCATCACTGTTATTACCATCTCCGCCGTCGGGTCCATTATCTTTATCGGTCTCTCCATCATCTGTTATGGTCTGGAGAGGATCGAAAAAGTCAGAGAAAACAGTTTCTCCTTCTAAAAACATAATTTCGCAATTATCTACATTGTTGCCTATTTCCTCCGACGATTTGTCCGTAGACTCAGAATTGAAATCCTGCTGCTCCTGCTGGTGGTGGTGTTGTCCACTGTCACTTTGGATGCAATCTGGATACGAATCGGCTGGACTCCGGCGTGGATCGATTAGATCACGATCAGTCGGATTGATATCCATCGAATCGAGTAGTGCACTACTATCTGGGTCAACTTCGAACCAGTCGTAGACCGTTGAAAACGGATCAAATCCAGACGAGCTGCTGAGAGCTAGCGCGCCGTCTGCCGCCGCCGCCGCCGATGGCGACGAAGACAGCGAGTACGGATAATCTTTAACTTCGGCCCTGAAGAAGCAGCCTCCGTCGACATCGCTGGCCGTCCCCGAACCAGATCGAAGCGGCGACGACGGCGACGATGGCGGGGTGGAGATCGTAGCTAAATTGCTACTGTACTCCGTTATAGATGCGGTGAATATATCTCTGCCGCCGGCACTCATGTTCATGTTCATCAGCTTTTATATTACGTCGATGATGTTCGTGAATGCCACGTGACCAGGGTAATGCAATCACTTCCGGTAGTGTACATCTCTGAGGGGGCGATGGGGGCACAAGTCAAAGTAGTAGCATAATTAGTGCTGCTGAAAAAACGTACTTGTAGTTAAACTCGCTCTGGCTACAGTTGTAGCGACAAAACGTTCTCAGTTTGTCCCGAATGGTTGTTATTATTACAGTTTGTTTTGTTTTTTTTTGTAGCTGTGATGCGACGTTGTCTGTGAACTGTCGGTTTTTTTTGTTTACTTTGAGATTTCTTCTTTAGGTTTGTCTATTATCGCTCATGCGCCGGCGATTATGGTGAAAGACAGCCAATATAATTCGACAAAACATTTCAGATTTACATTTCATTTCCGACCGGATGCTGCTGTGGCTGATGATGATGAAGATGATGATGATGCTGATGGTGTTGTTGCTGGTGATGATGATGTCGACTTGCAGTGCCGATACAAGCGGCAGTTATCTGTTTAATGGAAAATGAATTCGATAAGAAGTGTTGTTACGATATGATTGGCTATTAAGAATAAAAAAAAGTAATTAACAATTGAAAACAAAAAGTTTAAAAAAATATTAAAAACGAGAAAAGTAAAGACACTTTTTTTCATCGGGTACAGGTGTACCTCTATCAGTGAGTAATTTCACTAATTAAACTTTGAATGGAGATTTTTTGTGTAGATAAAATGCTACGCATCTATAAATAACTACCTATATATAGCTATTAACAATTCACTTGAATCAAACGAGTTGATTGGATTTAATAGCAATTAATTAAAAATAAAATAAAAAATGTATCATGTATAATTTTTATTACAACAACATCTCATTAAGCATTTTCTGCGAGACAAGATTTTCCAATTCCATCGGGGCGGTTGATTTCAGTAGTGAGAAGGATATAATTTAAGGCTCATAAGTAGCTATGACTACAAATGAACGAACGAATGAACGGGTTGGCGTTGGGCGGTATGGCGGTAAGACATTACTTCGCCTGTGGACCTGAAAGCAGGGACGTCAACA
Organism: Erpobdella octoculata; assembly: GCA_963978895.1. Taxonomy (NCBI): domain Eukaryota; kingdom Metazoa; phylum Annelida; class Clitellata; order Hirudinida; family Erpobdellidae; genus Erpobdella; species Erpobdella octoculata. Next base: position 265,762 of record OZ022239.1, read on the forward strand.
TATTTTTTGGAGTATCTCCGACTACCCCCCCCCCCCTTCTCAGCTTTTTTGGGAGGAAAAATAAAAAGAGGGTTTTGAAAAAAAAATTGCAAAAATTGGTAGGCCCTGAGAACAAGCCCCTCCCCCGTGGTTTTACTGAAATTACGTCCCTGCCCCTAAAAGTCGTTCGGTTTGAATTCCGCCGGCTTCCCCAGCCTCTGCAGAACTGCTCACTTTTTCGGGGGCCGAAATATGGAATACATTTTTATCGGGAGCGTAAGGATTGGGACGATCTTTCAGGGAACGAAAAGTTTGAAAACGAAAATTTTTTATGGGCAAACTTACTTTCCCTGGGGAAAACAGTGAAAACTGTTAGTCGAGAGCAAACTTTCCGCTTACCATACGAAACAAATACATACCCTGTTTTACCCCGTTAATTGGATTACATTTTAGGGAAGCGTATGGGCTTATGCCCACACTACTTACGATATTATTTTGCATTTAAATTCTTCTTTCTTCAACACGTTCTTCAAAGAAAACAAATCGTTTGAATTTTTTTTTGTTTCTTCTTTTTCTTCTAATCAACTTATCCACATGTTCTGTTTTCTGTTTTCTGTTGATTCGCGAGTCACATTCTGCAGCACTACTAAAAAAAAAAGCTCCAAACAATTTCAACGACGTCGGAAGCCTTTCAAGTTCTTTTTTTTTACTAGCTGGAAAAAAACTGAATTTTTACGGTTTTATTCCAAAAAAATATTTTTCTAATTATTTTTTTGATTAAATTTTTAATCAGCCTACTTATTTTATTTCGCCCACGTTTTTACATTTTTTTATTTCGTCTTCAATTGTTTGTCTTATAAAAATTTCTCTAGAGTTGTTAACACTATTAGACCGATATCCTATTTAGACACTTAGTGGGGATGTCACGGATATGACTTTTTGGCTTTTTCGAGTTCGGTTATCCAACAAAGACAGGGTAGTACCGAACATCGGGTTCGGGATGGGTACCAGTGACATCCCTGCCTAACTCTTACATTCTGACCTCATTTGCTTCTCGCGTTCAAATAAGATTTTTGCTAATGAAAAGAAAAAACAAGTCACCAAATCTTCGTTCTGAATCACGTTTCGCTTAATCTTTGCTTGACATTTCCTGGTGGGACGATGGCGATGCCATCGGTGGTGATGACGAGGAAAACGACGATGAGATGATAACAATAATTTTTTTTAATGACTACGAATATGTTGTGAATATAATAACATATTGTAATAAGTGACGTCATTATTACATCATTACGGTAGATCAAGATCGTCAAATCGAAATGAAGTTGATGTCATCACCATCATCATCATCATTAGCATCGTAGTCATCACCATCATCATCGTCATCACCGCCATAATTATCATCACCGCATCGTCATCAGTATCGTCATCATCGTTTTGTCTAACGTTCAATGTTTTTATCTTATTTAAATCATGACTGCTATTAGAGCCGGATAAGAACAAGAGCCACCCGCCTACACCCATATCTTTCACATTTACGTCAAAACATTCCTACAGAAATACAAATAAAAACAACATTATCATTTAGCAGCATTGCAACATATGGTAATAAGTGTTCAACATCCGGTCTATCTAATCGACATCGTAGCTGGATTTTTCCACGGTTGTAGTTTTAAAGACAGCTCATATTTCTGCTCTATATATTTTTTAGTTTGTCTTTTATCACGTAAGCAATTTTTTTGCTGCAGTTTTTTCAGCTGGATTATACATCATGCTACTATAAAGATTAATTTGAACGAGGCGTTTATCGAAGATTTTTCTTGCTTTAATTTTCTATGCTCTCTAACGATTTCAGTTTCCATAAGAGATCGAAAATTTTTTTATTACTACTACAACCAGTGTTGGGTAAGTATATCAAATACAAAAAACAAATTTTGCAGTAAATAGCTATATTCGAATGTTTCCAAAATAAAAAAATACAAAATACATTAAAGTGTTTTGCTGCAAAAATACTAAAATACTTTTGGTAACACTTCATACTGATACATCATCAACACGCAACACGTGTACGTTTTAGCAAAACAAAGTTAACAAATGAAAGTACAAAAACACTTTTAAATACGTATTTCAAATCAAATGTATTTGAAATACTTACCCAACACTGACTACAACTACTTATACTACTGTTAATAATAAGAAGTAGGTACGTTAATAAAAAAATAATGATAATAATTATGATAATAATAATAATTATTATTATAATTATATTAAAAATCATAATAATAACTATTATTATTATCAACAATTATTTTTATAACTGCTATTTTAAAAAAAGCCGACTTAGAATTTCACGAATTCCACCAAAAACTAAAAAACAAATTTCTCTTTTTTTTTAATGAAGAAAAGCTAAAAATCTCTTGCAAACAAAATTTTAAAAAATCGAATCAGTTTTACCGTCACGTCCTTTTTTTCTAATTCTTCTACTACTTCTTCTTCTTCTTTCACAAATACTACCACCTCAATCCCAGAATTTTCACACTGTCCAGTGTGTAAGACCGATATTTATGGTCGTAGGTAGAATACACACACACACACTCTCTCTCCGTTTCGTGCACTTATGATGATATCAACAAAGATGCATTGACGAGCACACGATATCTGGACTCGTGTCAAGTACCCGTGTGTACGAATACCTGTGTTTCTGTGCGTACAAATACGCTGCTCCTGCTGTTGCTGCTGTTTCCAGTAAGAAGCAGTCATCGATTTCGACAGCTGCAATCAAACGTGGAAAGAAAGACTGGAAAACAGTGCTGAATGGTCCCATACAATACTTACTGTTTGTAGGTATATCTTGTTGTATATATATGGGCACATGGATTGGAAGTTACATTTGCGTATGCAGATCTATATACAAATACATGAAAGAGCTTGTTCTGAATGAATGAATGAATGAATGAATGAATGAATGAATGAATGAATGAATGAATGAATGAATGAATGAATGAATGAATGAATGAATGAATGAATGAATGAATGAATGAATGAATGAATGAATGAATGAATGAATGAATGAATGAATGAATGAATGAATGAATGAATGAATGAATGAATGAATGAATGAATGAATGAATGAATGAATGAATGAATGAATGAATGAATGAATGAATGAATGAATGAATGAATGAATGAATGAATGAATGAATGAATGAATGAATGAATGAATGAATGAATGAATGAATGAATGAATGAATGAATGAATGAATGAATGAATGAATGAATGAATGAATGAATGAATGAATGAATGAATGAATGAATGAATGAATGAATGAATGAATGAATGAATGAATGAATGAATGAATGAATGAATGAATGAATGAATGAATGAATGAATGAATGAATGAATGAATGAATGAATGAATGAATGAATGAATGAATGAATGAATGAATGAATGAATGAATGAATGAATGAATGAATGAATGAATGAATGAATGAATGAATGAATGAATGAATGAATGAATGAATGAATGAATGAATGAATGAATGAATGAATGAATGAATGAATGAATGAATGAATGAATGAATGAATGAATGAATGAATGAATGAATGAATGAATGAATGAATGAATGAATGAATGAATGAATGAATGAATGAATGAATGAATGAATGAATGAATGAATGAATGAATGAATGAATGAATGAATGAATGAATGAATGAATGAATGAATGAATGAATGAATGAATGAATGAATGAATGAATGAATGAATGAATGAATGAATGAATGAATGAATGAATGAATGAATGAATGAATGAATGAATGAATGAATGAATGAATGAATGAATGAATGAATGAATGAATGAATGAATGAATGAATGAATGAATGAATGAATGAATGAATGAATGAATGAATGAATGAATGAATGAATGAATGAATGAATGAATGAATGAATGAATGAATGAATGAATGAATGAATGAATGAATGAATGAATGAATGAATGAATGAATGAATGAATGAATGAATGAATGAATGAATGAATGAATGAATGAATGAATGAATGAATGAATGAATGAATGAATGAATGAATGAATGAATGAATGAATGAATGAATGAGTGACCGACCGACTGATAATGAACGAACGCCAAGCTAAAATCACTTAACACGGGAGCGTGAAATCTGGAACTTATTTGGATTTCGGGTCATGGTTATTCATATATTATTTTTATTTATATTATTATTACTATTATTGATTTTATACCGTAAAAAATAATCATCAAGAAAGAATTTTGGAAAAATAATTTTCAGAGGTAATGAAAAGAAGAAAATATCTTCCATATTAAAGAGTCTAATACGTTTTAGGCCCTTCAATTGAGTTAAAAAATACATCCTTTGATCTCTGAGAACTCTCCAAGACTACGAGGAATATTTTAATGAATAACCATGATAGCATAATAAAAAGGTTTTCAAGTGGTTTCTCAAATTTATATATATATATATATATATATATATATATATATATATATATATATATATATATATATATATATATATATATATATATATATATATATATATATATATATATATATATATTAATTGAAATTAATTCAAGGCTGTAGATAGGAAATTTATAAAAAAAAATCTTCCAGGCTCAAATTTAAATAAACATTGAACAAAAGTTTTTCATTCTTTTAACAAGCTTTTTGTCATATGAAATGTTTTTTCTCTTTTTTTTGGCTTTTTTCTAGATGCCATTTTCTTTTTTCCTCATTTTTTTTTCTTTCAAAAAGTACACTTCTTTTTTTTTAATCCCTTATATATTAACTTAACCGCCGGTCTTGTTTACTTGATTGTTTGAATGTTTGCAAACCTTGACAGAGAAATGTAACTAACTTCCAATCATCCAATCGAGCTGCTATATTTAAAATATAGGCTCGTACGTCATGACAAAGTTTTAAAACTTTCCGAGAAAATATTTTTTAACTAAAAACAAAAACAAATCAAACACAATCCTAGAAATGTTTACACATACTAATTCAAAATATGTCGTTTCAAAAGAAAAATTTGCAATACATTTTTTTTATAATAGTTTATAGTCCTTAAATTTGTGGAAAATGATTTGTGGAAAAACCTCGTTTTTTACGCTTACATGTTAAATCTTTATTTTCACAAATTTATTATTTGCTATTTAAATAGCAAATAATATCTAAGAAATAACTACAATTTTTTAAATCAAATAATAAAACTTTTTTATAAAAACAAACGTAAAAACGAGATTTTTTATAAATCCCGGAAATATCAGGAGTCTAGCTGTTTTTCATTTAAATTTAATGCAAATCTGTCTTTTGTAACGATTTTTTAAATGTATAAGTGTTACCCTAACTTAACCATTATAAGAGAGGCCTTCAGGATATTATAACTTATAAACTTATAAGTTATTATATTATAAGTCTATGATGATATCTTCTTTGAGTGTCAATGAAGAAGATATTGTTTCGGTGACGTAGATTTATTTAATGTGTTCACCGAAGAATAGAAATTGACGATCCGTGTCATGCACTAAAGAGGCGAGGTTTTGATTCTCATCAACATCCGTGCTTCTATATGTCATGATAAAAATTGAACCTAGTCTATATTTCTGCTGACATGGCTTTTATTGTTGATGTCGTGAGTATATAAATATATCAGTGTGGCTGATAATGATTGAACCCGTAGATATCTATGATTGAACCCGATTGAACCAAAGATACCGCAAAAAAAAATTAAAGTATCTATTGTTTTTTTAGTGTTGATTTGTAAACATTGAACGATAAAAGGCTAACTACGAGATCCGCATGCCTTAACTTTCAAATGTCGCGTTAAAATTATTTATAGAGTTAAAAATTAATTTGATGTTAGAATGGCTTACCGGCATTTAAGAAAATTGAGTGATAAAGAGAAAGAAACATATTTAAAACTTCTCAAACTAGTTCTTGCTGTCTCAAGAGAAAAAAATCCTCAGCTGGACATAGATAATGAAGGGCAGCAATTACACGACTGGTTTAAAACCTGTGAGCCAGGAAGATTTAGCCTCACCATAGAAGATGGTGCGAAATACGTGGACGGTTGCAATGATGAATTGACAGAGAACGATAAACTGACGATGGCTCTGAGAGAATGTCTGCTGAATCACCGATGGGAGGAAGCTCAGATAGTTCTGATTCAAATGTGTGAGACGCCAACTTACGCGGACAATCTTCCCTTGCTCAGGGTCGGAATGGAAGTCATAAATCGGCTCTCCGGTACGTCCAAATATCTGGACACGTTCATTGAGGCTGCTAGGAAGTGCCCAGGATCACGTAATAAGGAAATTTATACCACTCTTTATCTTTTCAAACTGTGTCTCAGGCTACCGGAGGGAATTGATTCCAAGAACGAAGAATGTGCAGGCATCTTTTCTGATGTCAAGAAGTATGTTAACCTTCTCAAACAGAAATACAAAATGTCTAAAGACCGAATCGTTATAGAATTTCATTGGCAATTTTTACATGATACTTACTATGCAGGTTTTAATGAATATGTAGATTGGCTTATCATGCTGCTCAAGCATGACAATAGCAAGACCAGCGAGATAGACCTAAAGAGACACGCTGAGACTATTTTGCCTCATTTAGAGCTTTGCGAAAAACACAAAGGTATTTGGGACGGTTCAGTCCAGAAGCACGTTCAAGTCCTTGAAGTATTGCACGGCTTAAACACAGACAAAACGTCTCGATACCTGCACGAAGCAGAAAAGGTCCTTCAAGGCTACGAGGCCAAGAACCCAGAAAACCCACGTGCTCCAAAATTGCTATTGGAGTTTTATGAGAAATATATGAATATTTTTGGCAGAGAAAAAGTTATTGAAACTCTTGAAAGAATAAGCGAAAAATGGCCTAGAGATCCGATAGCTTTAGAACTGATCGAGATCACTGGAGAAGGGGATTGTTTCCGGAATCTCGAACGCCTTTTTTATCTTCTCGACCAAGCCGCACTCAAAGACCAACTCAAGCCGTGGGAACTTTTGGCAAGGATGCTGGTGGAAGGTCTCGGGGAGACGCCAGACTCTGAATCTTGTAAGCAAGAGACTAATCGGTCTATGTTTCTTGAAATACTCAAAAAGTGTTGGGCTGAGCGGTATGACTATTGGCCACAATACCATTTTGCTTCATACGAGTGTTTAACAAATCTCGACCTAGGTGTTTACAAAGCCTGTGTTGCTCACATCTTGCTCGGCAAGGACCACTGTTTTTGCCGAAAGATAAGAGCTGCGAGAAAGCAATGGGATAAAACCTCAGAGTCCTATCGACTTCTAAGACAGGCTAGAAAGATCAAAGTTGATTTTGAAATCGTTTTAAGTGATGAAGGTGACGATGGTATGCAAGAATGAGTGTTTTATTTAGTTTTTTAATTGTACTCTTTCTTTGTGCTTGTATGCTCATCTGTGTATATTATTGAAAACTGAAAGATTTATGTCTGAGTGTGAAAAAAGAGCGCAAGATCATTTTTTAATTACTGGCTTTTTCTATTTGAAATTCACAAGTTTGTTTCTTATATTCCATCAACAGTCTTTTTATTATTTAGATTTCAATCTGTCATTATTTGCTTTTTGTATATTCTTTGCTGTTCTTTTTATGAGGTGTTTAGCTAAAAAAACTTGTTTTAATATTACGAAGGATTGTTTTATTAAGTTTTCTTTTTTTAATTATGTTGAATTAATCAGTGCAATCGGTAATCAGAGCAGAGAGTATTGGATAAGTTGCCTGTAACTGAACTGTTTCTGACATAAGTTTTGTCCGATGTTTGTTTGGTCGTCTTACATGTTTTTATAAGTTGTCAAGAGTGGCTGTTTATATGTAAATATTGTTTTTTGCCATTTATTTTGTTTTTAAATAAATAAATAAATATTATTTGAAAAGCTGAACTGGCTGTTTTGAATTTTTCAAAATATCATTTTATGAATACCTTGGGTAGGATTCACTCATTTAGGTTTTACGGGGTGCTCTTTGCAGAATCGAATGAAGATAGCCATTTACGTCATGATGCTGCAGTATCCACATTGGAGCCAATTGGGGGGAAGGGTAAAGTCAATTTAGCTGCCTGTGTAAGCCAGTCATCTCCGGCGGCAGATTAAAGGGAGGCGCGTTCCACCCTCCAAAAAAAATTTATATATACAACTAGCGGGGGCACCCGGGGTTTTTAGAGGTTTACCTAATGCGTTTCTTTTTTGCTCCCGCTTGCGCTTCCGGTCGTTATACGTTCCCTGTCGCTTTCCCGCTTATTTTTTCGCTCTCAGTTCCCTTCCCCTAGATCCGATTCTACATACATACATACATACATACATACATACATACATATATACATACATATATACATAGATACATACACACTCCCGCTCCCGGTCGTTATCCGTTCCCTGTCGCTTTCCCGCTCATTCTTTCACTCTCAGTTGACCCCCCTAGATCCGATTCTACATACATACATACATACACACATACATACATACTTTGAATGAGCAATTAGTGCCGAAATATTGTAAAAAACACATACATACATACATACATACATACATACATACATACATAAACACAGACACACATACATGCACATACACACAAACATACATACATACATACATACATACATACATACATACATACATACATACATACACAAACATACATACATACATACATACATACATACATACATACATACACATACATACATACTTTGAATGAGCATTTAGTGCCGAAATATTGTAAAAAAACACATACATACATACATACATAAACACACACACAGACACTCATACATGCACGTACACATACATACGTACACACATGCATACGCACATACATATATAGTTCCCGCTCGCTCACCCGCTCCGCTCCGCTCATTTTGTGACGGATTTCAAAATTTTTTTCTCTATATTTGATTCTCATTGACTCTCAAGGTTGTGTAAAAATTTCATTACGATCGGATGAATGGTATAGCAATGCATAAAGGACATACATACATACATACATACATACATACATACATACATACATACATACATACATACAAACATTCATTTATATATATATAGATACGTGGATATTTTGATACAGCTTTTTGCATATTTTCTATTGCTATAAAATTGTTTGTATAAGCGGGAAAGTCTCATAATGCATGTTCTCCAGAAAAACATAAAATTAAGCTAAGAGTAATCAGAGGTTTTCCCAATTGGTGGTGCATACTTCTTGTGCTAGGGTTTTTGGCGCCCGGAGGCAAGGTCTAACAAATGGGCTCCTAGGTATTCCCATCCGTAAACGTTTCCTCTAGAATCTAAAAATTGGTGATGATCGGGGGTGGAGCTGCAAGTACTTTAACACTAGCTGATAAAACGGCGGGAGTAATAGTAGACATTTTTTTTTAAAAACTTTTGGCGCTCCTTCGAAAAGGCTTTTATGCTATTTCCAAATGGTGATCAGGTCACGTCTTCCCCTACCTCTACCTCCTAGCTACGCCTCTGAACTGAAATAAAATGTTGATTGATAAAGTGAAGATTCACAAAGCATAGGCTTCTTTTGTGCTAATGCATGGCGCCCGCTGTTTTCCTTATTCTATATCTGACCATGATCTCTGTTGTTTTTCTCCAGTTCTTTTAAACATGATGTAGTAGAGGTACAAATTTCAATTTAAAGCATTGCTATTAATAACGTATCTTGAAAATATCACTCAGAGGTAGCCAGTGCAGGGGGCGTGTTTCTGTACACTCATTGATTTGTTTTACATAATTTAATATTTTCTTAAATTAAATTTTATTTAATTAAATTTATTTTTGTTGTTAAAAATATTTATTAGAAATTTTTTAATAGACAAAAAAGCTTTTGGCGGTTCGTTGTTTAGATTTATATTTGTGCCAAAAGTTTTGGAATGCGAAAACAAGAAAACGTGATTCTTACTCTAACAATCGTAAATTAGGTCAATTAGGATCACCATAAAGGACTAAATCTAAAAGATTTTATTAAAAAATATAAAGGTTTGCTGTCGTTTTTTCGTTCTTTTTTTCTATAAATGTGTTTGGCAATTAAATAATGTTATTGTTTATGAAATGATGGGTAAATAAATATGAAAATTCTGTTGGATATAAAATAATTAGAAAGATATATCTACAAACAATCCAGATAAAACGCCACAGCGATAGCGCCTGTCAGAAAAATTATGAATGGAATGAATAATCCGTTTCCTAGCAACGCACTTGACTGTCAGTTACTTTCAAAATTTACGTAAACGTAAACAATACAATAGTCCTTTCTGGCGTATTACGTAACGAGAATACTTTACTTTATTGTCGTATTGAAACAAAAAAAAAACAGTCACTAAAATGACAAGAATTATGGAAATTCTAAAGTGTTGTTGTGTCTTCCCAGAATTGGCCCAGAATACATTAATAACTATATTTTGAATTGCTAAATAACCAAAACGTCCAAAACATATATAGTTAATAAATATGGAATGGACTGGTGTGATTTGCAACTAATTAGTTTTTAATTGCAGTATTTATTCTAATAATATAACTTTCTGCTGGAAAAACTTGGAATAAAAAAAACGTCCTAGGGTAGAAACAAAAATGCTCTCTCAGAATTATGTTAGAATTTTTCGAATAAATTTTTGCGTATTAATTGTCGTTATCTGCCCCAGTTAATTAAAACTTCGATAATAATCAGATAATCCATTGATATTTCAACTTAAATATATCAACATTTATGATATCAACATTTATGATATCTCAATTTATTCATTAATTTCAATTATTAAATTCTTTATTTAATCACTAATGACGATGGTGTTTTTTTTAGCAGAGAAGACCAATAACCGGTTTTACGCGATCACCATCATCCACCCCGTTAGTGATGCCGAACGCTCGTCTCCGCAGAGAGCAGACGCCCGTCGTTGCGACATCTGACGACGACGACACAGAATCTTCCAGCGTCATTTCAGTTCAGGAAGTCGAAGAGATGGAAGACGAGGAAGCAATCAGCGTGTCTCCCACGGAATCCAGGTGAATACGAAATGAGAACGAAAAATAACAATTCAATTTATTTTAAATTATTTTAAAATTATCTCTAATATCATTTTTTCTAAATTAATTTCTTAATCGATTCATCAAGTCTCTCGGGCACGACCACGAGCTGGACCGGCCTGAACAAGAAGACTCCGCTGTACGTTTTCAGGCCCGACGCTGGTGTTTGCAATCTGGTCGAACACAAGTCATTTGCTGGTAAGCATCATCATTGATGAATATGTTCAGCTAAAACATCAAATTACTAATCGATTCTAACTTTGGATAGAATCTGTAGATTGATTATAATACAAACCAAGTCACAGCCTATGGGAAGCGTTCGGGTGGCAGGTAACTCCGTGTACTGTTCTTGGAACGTTTGAAGCTAAGCCAATGGTGCTTCTAATTGACTATTATTATTATTATTATTATTTTACTAAGATTTAGCACACGCCTTTTCCAAGACAAGTCATGCACAAAGGCGAGAGAGGGAGGGTACTTGCAAAGGCAGCCATTTATAGGCGCCTACCCCTTTAGCAAATGCGAGTGAACTCTTTGCTTAAGGGAGTTACGCTGGTGACGCCGGCAAGGCTCGAACTGCCGACCTAACGATCGACAGGCAAACGCTCTACCGCTCTGCCACCAGCGTCTCATTATTATTATTATTATTCAGTAGACACCTGGTCTTATTTCCATCTTTGTTTGTTTTTTTTTATAGAAAAGTACCACCTGTCGTTCAAGCTGTCCAAAAACGAGTGTCGCCTCGTCAGGCTCCTCCTCAAAGGTCACGGGTTCAGGGAGGTTGACGCCGTCCAATCGGATTACAACATCCTGTGGAGCGGCTCACACGTGCGACCTCACTTTCTCTCCACCATGAACAGTTTCCAGAAGGTCAATCACTTCCCAAGGTAAAATATTAATGAATAAACTTTGCATTTTTTTCTTCAAAATTAATACACTGTAGAAATTAATTAAAAATATATTTGAGATGTTATTTATGGTATTGGATGGCTCTAGTTCAAATCATCATAATTGATGGAAGGATTTAAATACAAATTGTACGGTTGAAAAAGAAAAAAAATTAATTTTTAAACTGACTAAGCTTTTGATTCGTATCGCCATATTTTAGAGTATGTAATCTGCAACTGAGTATGCCTGGAGAGATTGTAAAAAAAAAAAAACGTGCAATTTGATATCCGGGAATGTAGATGAGTAAAACAACATCGAAAACATGTTTTACCTATTTTAGTTGAGTTTCTTGATTCAAAGAAAAAATATTTAAATATTATTTTTAAAAAATATATTATCAAACAAATTTATCCTTTTTGTTTGTTTTACAACGTCTCCGTGTACGCCTGCGGGAGAACGTTCCGTCGGTTGAAATGCCGGTGAATAAACGAATGTGGAACAAACGAAATAAAGATTTCACGCTTCAATTTTTTAATTCTTTTTTTTTTCACTTAAATCTCATCAGGTCTTACGAAATTACTCGCAAGGACAGACTATACAAGAACATTCAACTCATGCAGAATTTGAAGGTATAAAATCCTGATAATGATTATTATTATTATTACGATGATAATTTCTGATAATTATTACGACTATAATAATGGTGATATAGACGATGTTGATAGTCATATTAAGAGAGTGGTTGAAGGGAATGTGGTGATTATATCGACAGTTGAGATGGTAAATGAAATTCATGTATTGATTGAATAATAAGATTTAATATACTATTTGTTTTATATATGGATGGTAAGGTTAGTGACATTCATGTGTTGATTGCATTTTTGCCATTTAATACACTAGGGTTTTATATGGGGATGGTAAATGACATTCATGTATTGATTGCATTTTTGCCATTTAATACACTAGGGTTTTATATAGGGATGGTAAATGACATTCATGTGTTTATTGAATTTTTATCGTTTTTAATACACTAGTATTGTATATGGGGATGGTAAATGAAATTCATGTATTGATAACAAAAATACCATTTAATATGTCCAGGGTTTTAGAAATTTTGACTTTGTGCCTCAGACTTTCTTGCTTCCAAAGGAGTACCAAGATTTTACAGGTTTATTTTCTTCTTCTTTTTTTGTAATTTTTCACCAAAAAGGATTCATTTCTTGTGATTTTAAATAATAATGAAAATAATTCGTTAGTTAGCAAATATATATATATAAATTATTATTAAATTTTATTTAAATTAATATTATGAAGTTAGATCATTAACCGTTGTTTGGGCTCACCGTTGTGTAGTGGTTATAGCTGTTTGTTGTCATTTACATTTTTAAAATTCCTACTGCATAAATTATGCTAATTATCATTATATATGTATAAATAAATACAGTTGCAGCCTACAAAGAGAAAGGCCTGTGGATTGTCAAACCAGCAGCCTCATCCAGGGGTCGGGGGATTTTTCTCGCAGCTACCGTGAGTTGACGATTTTTTTAACAAGAAAGATGTAATTAATAGCGATGAAGTTGACTCCATTGTTATGATTGATGTGCTGATGATGATGGTGATGATGATGATGATGACGTGCTGATGATGATGATCACTGTGATTGAGGTCGGTTATGATAACGATCTTCAATTTTTTTTTGTTTCCAGCCGGAACAGGCGCTCGTGGAAAACAACGCCGTCATATGCCGATACATCAACAACCCATTTCTCATAAATGGTCAATGTGCTTTTTATTTTTAATTAATTTGGAGGAATAATAACATTAAATACTACTACTACTACTACTACTACTACTCTAAATAATAATAATAATAATGATAAAATTAATATTAATGACGATGGTAGCGGCGAAGCCTTGTGTTGCATCGTACATATCGCTATCATCCTAATAATTCTTGGCTTCTGAATTTCAGAGGAATAGTTTTTTAAATGCATAAAGAAATTAAATTTGTTCATGACGTCATCGTTTCCACATTCTAAACAGGTTTCAAGTTTGACGTCCGACTCTACGTGGCCGTGACGTCGTTCGACCCGCTCCTCGTCTACCTGTACGAGGAGGGGCTGACCCGGTTCGCCACCGTCCCGTTCGACAAGAGCGCCAAGACGATCAACGAGACTTGCATGCACCTGACCAATTACAGCGTGAACAGGCGCAGTTCCGCTTACGTCGGGTGAGTATTTTTCCGTACGCTTATTCTCCATCTGCGAACGTGTAAACAGTTCTTATCGTCGATGTTTATTTCGTTACCTTGCCGTCGATGAGTTTCATTCAGTGTCCGCGATTCTAATCGGCGATAATTTGAATAATTTATCTAACAACAATTTCTCATAATGAGTGATAATTTAACAAATTTATCTAACAACAATCTCTCATAATGAGTAGTAATTTAAATAATTTATCTAACAACAATCTCTCATAATGAGCGATAATTTAAATAATTTTTCTAACACTAACAACAATCTCTCATAATGAGTGGTAATTCAAATAATTTATGTAACATATCTTGCATAATGAGTGGTTATTTAAATGATTTCTTTCTATTTAAATCATTGATCTAATAACTCTTTTCCACATTTATTTTCCGTTTTTTTACACTTGTTTAACGTTGTTTCGTTTCCATAGAAACAACGACTCTGAAGAAGAAAGCGAGGGTAGCAAGTGGACGCTCAGCGCCCTGCTGAGGTACCTGAAAGAACAGAACTACGATACCGCAGGTAGGTTTGCCACGATGGAGTGCTGATTGTGGTAGTAGTAGCTATAGCCGATGAGATTTTTATATACAGGAGTACGAGGAAGATATTGATTGTAGTTTTAGAGTTAGATGTGTTTTTTTAATGAGAGGTGATGATAATGATAACGGACAGTTTTCGTCGCATTTTCGACAGCGGTGATGATGTCAATCGAGGACGTCATCGTCAAGACGATACTGGCCGGGGAGAACAGCATTTCGGCCGCATGCAAGGCATTCGTCTCTCACAGGGGGAACTGTTTCGGTTGGTCGAAGAGTTGATTTTGTTGTTGCTGTTGTTGTTGTTGTTGTCCTGGAGTAAAATCTATAATTCCAGACATGCCCGGAGAGAGGCTATAAAAGAAGAAAATAAGAATAGATAAAAAAACCTAAACTCGTTATTGTTTTTAGTATTTGTTTACTTATCTACTTATTATATTCAGAAAAATCTCAATATACAAAAACAAGCAAGATTGCCCGGGTTTATTTTAAATTTAATTTGCGTGACAAATTTTAATGAGGGTTTTAAAATTTAAAAAAAATCTGCTATTGATTTTACGTTTTACCGGGAAAAAACCCGGAGGGCTTGAGCTACCCGTGACTGTTTCTTTACATTTTTCAGCATGTGAAACTGTTGGTCCAACATGTATAATAGTTTGTTTAATTAATTAATTAATATTGTTACACTTTTCGATATTTTATTTTTTAGAACTCTTCGGTTTTGACATTCTTCTCGATGAGAACCTACGACCTTGGGTTCTGGAGGTCAACCTATCTCCCTCTCTAGCATGGTAATTAATTTTTCAGCTGTAGTTGTTTTTAGAATCGTTTGAGTTCTCGAGTCTCCAGTTAAATTTATTACTTTGTATGAAATTTATTTAAACGTTTATCTGAGCAATTGGCAGTTTCGTCATTAATTTTTAACTTTTTTGGTATTTTTAATTTCAGCGATGCTCCGTTGGATCTCAAGGTCAAGTCGAACATGATAGCAGACCTGCTGAACTTAGTCGGTCGGTGGTCGTTTTTGCCAATTTTTATTTTGTTGACTAATTTGTAAAAATTTGAATAATTTATTCATTTATTCATAATATTGTTAAAAAATCAAAATAAAGCTTTCTGTCGTAGATATAGAAACGCGTCAAATTTTCTGTGTTGGCAATTTTTTTAATTTTTTTTGCAGATGCAGTTTATTATTTATTTACTTATTTATTTACTTATTGCCAGCCATCAAGTAATTTAATAACAAATAAATTATGTTAATGAAACAGGCCTAGAATGCCAGGATCCAATGGTGAGGAAGAACAACAATCGAACCACTGTAAGGGGAGTGGTCAAGTTACAAACGAAGAATAAGGTTGGTCAGGCTGATTTGTCAGATTGATTTTTTTCTGAATTATAAATAGATTCCGGATTTCATTATTTATAAGTTAATGAATATTAATTGTATGAATGTATTATGTTAATTAATATTTAAAATATTTATGATTCGATGATCAATTAATTAATGATTGGTTATTTATTTAGCTTTTTTTATTAAAAAAAAAGAAAAGTTTGTGGTACAAAAAGCAGATAGCCCTAGCACAAAAGGTAAGAATAAAAAAGAGATCAAAAAATCTATTTTTGTTCATTTTTTATATTATTTTTTTATATTGTTATATTATTTTGTTTTTCTCCATCTTTGAATTTTCTATGCTGCATTTAGTTTCGTTTCTTTTTCTCTCATCTTGATTTATTTCTCTTAATTTTTTTAATGTCTTAATGTATAACGATTCAGAATGTCGTGATAGGTCGGATGGTTTGAGTTGCTAATTTAATTAAAATAATTTAATTTCAAGCCCTCCATAATTTGAAACTTTTTATTCAATTGATATTTATAATTTGTTAGTTTATTTATTTAATATTTTGAAGTGATTAATTTTTTTATTTAAAATAATTTTTTTTATTTCTATCCATCTTCGATAACAACCACAACAGAAACACATTTTAACGCTCAACCTGATGCGTCAGTGTTCTATCGATCACATGAAATTCGCAGCCGGTAGTAACCACAACGATGTTGAAGGGATCATCGAACCGAAAGAGGCCCCCATCACGACGGCTAACAATAAGCCCCCCACCCCTGAAGAGCTCAGGATACTCAATCGGGTGAAGGCTGAACACTCGAGAAGAGGTGGATGGGTTAGACTGTTCCCCACTGAAGACACCTGGGACACATATGGGTAAGTACCTAGTTTGTCTAGATGTCCCGGTAACTGATGTCCTGATGTCTGATCCTGTGAAGTTTTGGTGTTCTGTTCCAGTTCATCTGACAATTATGTTTTATATGATGGAGGAATGGATATTTTAGTTTTATTTTTGAGAGCGATGGTGGATTATAATGTACTGTTCAGGTCGCACCAAAATTTTGTCTGCGCCGTATAAAGAATTTAGGCCCGTAAAAATCTGAAACGGACCAAGCCACGTAAAATCAGGTCTTCAGTGCTATAATGGATTAGTTTAATTGATTGGTCTTTAATTAGTTAATTTGTTTGCTTTTGCAGCCAATTTTTTCTCGAGATGAAGCAAAGCAACGTCCTCCTACATAAACATCTATTCCCAAAGTCGTAAGTAATTTCTTTAAATTTTAACTATAGGCACCGGCAGCTTGCCAATCGGTTGTTTCCTTATTGGTTGCTAGCCTATAGCTAGTGTAGCTGGACAGTTAGAAGCTCTCTGATTGACTGCTGATGAAGATCTTGATTTAATCTAATTGGAATTTTTTTTAAATTTTTTAGGACCAGCATCAACCAATCGCCAGTCAGGTAGTTAATAAATAATTGTTATATAATTTTATTTAAAAAACCAGTGCAAAAATAATTTTTTTTATTAATTATTTGCATTTAAATAAATAATTTATTTTACCAATTTTGTGAACATAATGCTAATCAATGCAACGACTTTTCTGCAGATTAACGCAGCTTCACAGCATACATCACAATCAGTTGCCTGTAGCCATTAAGGTTCATTAAATTTATTTTCCTTTTATCATTTTGAATTTAATTTTTTCTTATTAGTATTATTTATATATATAAAAAAAGCTATATTGTGTTTAATAAATACGACTTTATCTGTCAGTTTTATTATAATTATTATTAATAATAACATTATTAAAGTGGCGGTGGTGGCTAAGCGGTAAAGCGTACGCCTGTCGACTTATAGGTTGGCGGTTCGAATCTCACCGGCGTCACCATTGTCGCTTCCTTAAGCAAGGAGTTTGCACAAATAGCTCTGGTTGAGTGTTTTGCGGTGTTAACTAACTCCTTTCACTAACCTAAACAAAAATATATATAATTGTTGGTATAATAATTAATAATTATTTTAACAGAAAAGTGCCTTCTTGGAACGAGTCAAACAAAGATGCGAGCAATACCATAAAAGTCTTCCGTCGTTGACCTCAAGGTCGCCTCTTTCGTCTTTGTCCAATGGAAACACGTCCTTCAATCCGCTAGCTCGACGCCTCAAACAGTCCTCGGCTGTCAAACTGAACGGTTAGGAGGCGGGGCTGGCGGTGTTCCCGTGACGATGGCGGAGGCTCGCGATGACAGCTTGATGGTGTTGTAATGTTGTTGATGATGATTGCACTTGTGGTGTTGTAATGTTGATGATGATTGCGGTTGTGGTGTTGTTATGTTGTTGGTGATGATGATGGTTGAGGTTTTATTTGAGTAGTGTTGTTGTTGATGAAGTTATTATGAAAACCATCAAGTGACTTGAAATTACATTTATTTCGTTTTGTTTTTTTTTCTCCAATTTTTGTTCGTTCGCATTTTCGTTTGTTTATTTACGTTTTTTTCTTCGGTACGAATAAACTTCAAGATATTGTCTTATTTGTTATGCTTTTCTTTGTTTTGTTAGTTGTTTTAAGTTTTAGTTAAGGCGGGCGACCTCTGGAGTCGAAATCTGCGATTTTTTTGCTCGAGATTCCATAGTTAAGAGTTCCACGACATTGCTTTTTTATGTCAATTATGCCACTCTATCTAGCGTCATGGCTGCTAACTTTAAAAAGGGTAGTTTTATTATATCATTGTCGTTATGCAAACTAGCATTCATGATAATGACTTATATATATATATATAATGAATTCTACTTATATATATATATACCGTATTTTTACGCATATAATGCACACTCTGATGTGCCTGGAAAGGTCAGTAGAAAAAGAATGTTGCTTTATTAATCAGAAAATGTAAATACGTAAAATGTATTTTTGATAATATATATAATACATTTTACCAATCAAATTGTGTTTATTTATAAAGCCACGTCTTTTTCTTACCCCTCTCCAGTCCTTCATAGATGCGCGTTATATGTGAAAAAATACGGTATCTTTACATGACTATGTCGTGATTTCATAGAGTGGCAGTGCTGTTCATGTAAATGAACTCTGACAGACATGATGTGAATATTAGCTCTCTACATCATTATTAATTCACAACTTCTGCTAAGTATTGTTGGGTCGTAAAAATGGGTTTTTGCGTCTGTTAATGATTGCATTTAGCGTTACGTTGTGTTCAGATTCGACAGCCGTCAGATCCAGCAGCTCCACGACCGTGCCTTCGTCTAACCTTTACGGTCGTCGTGGCCGCGATAAAGAAACCAGCCCTCGAGAAATTCCCGACCGGGACGTGTCGTGTCTGGTGGCGAGTAAAGACGCGGAGAGAAAAATATCGACCGTGAAACTCGTCAAGAATCTGATTGGACGAAAGGAGGCCAATTTAAGGTCAGAGGAGAGATGATGATGATGATGAGGTTTATGAGTCATGGGGTGATTGGATGATGGCAGTAACCAATCAAGTGGTGGGTAAAGACTAAGAGTCATATTAGATTATAAAGGATTGTATAATTATGATTTTCAGAGGAGCATATTATAAAGCATTTCATAGTTATAGCTATGAAATCACGTCTAATGGTTTTCAAATTTAAAAACGGCCGCATATAGTTTCATTCAATTGGATTAAACAGGTTTTTTTAAATTTGTCAGCATCTGCCAGAGTAAGAAGCTATTTTCAACTTACCTCGAACAGCTTAAGAAGCAGCTCATCGCCAGCAACAGTTGCGATTCTATAAATAGCCTCTCTGGAAATTCCTGTCCAGAGCTGCTTGTATGTTAATTAATTTTGCTCAGCTTTTTTTCGTTGTTGTTGTTGCTGCTCGTTCATGGGTAGTCATAGTCATAGGTAGTCGTCATCTTCATCGTGATTTCTTCTTTCTTTTTTTTTCTTTCGACCGAATCGTCCAGAAGTCGACGATTCAATTCCTGAAGAAGGCCACCAAGTTACTGAAGGCGGCTGTTCCGTTCACGGAGCCGAACGCGTGGCTCTCCTCAAGGGAGAGAGCACTGAGTGTGGCCAAGCAACTCCACGAGTTCATCTGCTGCTTCAACGAGGTGGGTGTGGTCGGAAGGAGTGTCTGTAAAGATGATTGGCTTGTTCGATGTATTCTCGTGGATATAATAATGGTATCGTTACGACGAATTACGATGATAACAACATTTCGAGATTTTTCCAGGACGCGAAGCAAACCGAACAAAGCCACGGTTCTAACAACTCGACAAAGTACTTTGACGAAGATATCATCAACCGATTCACCAAACAAGCCAGGTGATGATGATGATGATGATGGTAGTTGTGATTATGGCTATGATGGCGGATCAGATAGAGAAGTATCTATTTTTCATTTAGCTGAATTTCAAATAATTCTTTTTTATAGTGAACTAGATCTAGAGAAAGTTCTCGACATCCATGTAACTCATCTTCGTGAACTGTCCAAGGAGGAGAAACTCTTCGGGGGACCGAGGGTCGGATCGTCAACTCAAAGACCGGGCACAAGATCCGCGAGCTGCTTCATCCTTGGAAACTTTGATGGTAGGTAGTGGTTTTATTTAGATCAAGTGCGGTACATTCTGATTTTGGTCACATGTGCGTGTGAGATAGGATAGGCATGGCATGAGCTCTTCTTGGCGATACTACCTGCTCCATGGTTCAGCAGGGGCACCCTGATGTTCTTTTCTTTCGATTGCCTGTAACTGTATTGTTATCATTTATAGATAACTTGCCAATTATGTATTATTTTAAGAAATTATTTATCGACACATAATTTTGGCAGTGAAACAGCTTTAAAGATTCCTCCTTTGAATTACTCAATTTAAACTGTTTCAGTTTTCATGCCGAGCAACGTCGGCAGCAGAACGACAAACTCGGTTTCTTCCTCTGTGGTGACCGGTACGTCGTCATGTCCGGGGGTCAACGAACCGCATCAATCGGCTCCCCAGTCCTTGAAGCATCTTCCTCTCGTCTCTTCTTCTTTTGCCAGCGCCGTAAACATTTACGGGAGCCGCAGCCCCGTCACGGTTGGCAGACCCTGTTCGAGCGGCGGGGGAGACAAAACATTGTTGACCAGAAATTGGATTGATAAACATGGTGAGTAGGTTTAATGAGAAGGTGTGGTTAAATCTTTGCAATTTATGTGCTGAAATCGATATACAACATGTCTGATATTTGCACAAAATTGAATTATCTGCAAAAGGATAAATCTTATTTTTGTAACTTGATATCTATAAATATATATTTAAAAAAAAATTTGTTTTGACACATAAGTTTTTGCTAGTTTTTTTTATTTTCAAACTCTCAGTTCTAACTTTGTTATTTCATCTCATCACCTAGCATACACAGGAGGAGGCATCAACAAATCTTTCAACAGGCTCAAGTCGAGGATCAACTCCGCCCAAACTACCCCGAACGCACATCCGCTCACTCTTGAGAATACGAGTAAGATTCCGTACAGCAAATCGGAAATTGCGTTCAAGAATTCGGAGGGCCAACCAGCGGACAGGACGAAGCAGCGGGTCAGACCCACGACGGCCACCTGCAATCGAAGAGGTCTTACGACAGTTTTGTTTCAGTTATAGTTTGCAGCTACTTTCAGTCGGGGGAGCTAAATTCAAAATGTGGTGAACTGTAGTTGAAAATTATTTATTACAGAATTCTCTCCGCCAACGATGATGAAGGTGAAGGTTAGAACGTCGGAAACTGCAGTTGGTAAAAGCGAACTTCGATTAAAATCTGCTATGAAGTCATCCGGAACATCGCTGATCGAGAAGAGCAACTCGGAAAAGGAAGTTCAAATCGGAAGAAGGAGCTGCTATCGTCTCGACAACGACAATTGCAGTAAGAATTCCAAAAGCTCTCCTCACCAATCGACCCCGCCAGTCAGCGAAAAGTACTCGGAACCACCTAGCGATCAACTCAAACAACAGAACAGTGGCGTCGATAACGAAAGCGAAATCGTACTTCGCTATGGAAAAAATGTTTTCCATTTTTGTCACAACGAAGATAACAAAGAATCATCTGACAAAGGAGCTAGCGACTACGGGATTCCATGTAGTGATGATGATGCTTTTCCGATAGATGATTCGAACAATTCAAACATTTTCAATAAGTCTGCCAATTCGACGGAAAGTTATCGGTCGAAAGATCTTGGGCAGTTGACCACGCTGAAGCAGTCGATGTTGGCAGAAGACTTTAATTTAGGAGATGATCTGAGCTCTGGTAAGGGCAAACCCTCACAGAACAGAGTCAGACAGTCCAAGGACAAGAAGATGTACAGCCAAGATTTTATCAGACATGAAGGTGAAGGTGAAGTATTTTCCAACAGAGAAAAAAAGATTTCATGCTTGCCGAATGGGGAATCTGAAGTTGAGTCGAGCAAGATGATCTACCTCCCAGTACCTCCGCAATGCCCCAAAACTTTCGCTACCAGAATCAGTCATATGCGTGAGAGGTTTCTCAAGCTCTGATGTCTTCGTGACAACGGACTGTTTCTTAAACGGAATGTGAATAATAATTCTGATCAAGGTTAACTGCTCAGACCGGTGGAAACCAGCGAATCGAAAATCCGTGACGATGGAATAGGTGGCCGTTGACGGTTGTCACTCATTCCTGTTTTTATACAACCATTTCATGGTTTTCTCTCTCTTTTTATGCATAACTTTTGTTGCATAATTACTGAGGTGTAAAATCATTAATTTATTTTATCTTCAACTTAATGTTCATCTACAAACTTGCGTTTTTATCTTTCAACCAATCTTTTGTGCTTATTGCCTCAGGAAAGAACGAACGTTTGTCTAAACCTCAAATGTAATCAAAAATGTCTTCACGTCTTAGGAATGCTTCATCGTTTCATGTGCCTGGGTTTTAAAAGAGCTTATTAACATAATTAATTATCCTAGAAGTTTACCAGATAGCAAATGCCATTATCATTTCTCATAAATTATGCAAATTCAAGTTTTATGACATACATTTGTTGCCTAGTTGAATGCCTTCTCAGGTCGAGTTACTCTTACTCTTGATATCTCGAAAGTCATACAAAATTATTGCTTGCAGATAAATTATTGTGTGCTTAGCTTCTAAAAAACATTTTACATATTTTGTACTGCCTGCCTTGTTGGGGCCATTCACAATGCTCACACTGCCTTTTGTATTTTGTTGTTCATTTAATCTTACTCTCTCTCTCTCACACGGTAATTTGATAAGCAATGTTTTGAAATTTTAGAAAATTTCAGATGAATTTATATTTCAAAGCATTTATTTACGTTTATAAATTTTGATGCAGTTTCGATTTATTACTTCACATTTTAATATTGTCATATTTACGCGTACACATCATTGGTAACGTCGACATCTGTATATTGGTGAATCGACTGACTTCTGCTTAATTTCTCTTAATGTGGAATGTATCTATGTGTGCGAATCTTTTTTTTGTATTTTGAATTTTTAACCTGTTATTATTTGTAATTACGCTATTGCATTTACTGAAAAATTAAAGTGTAATTTAATTATACTAATTTCATTCAAAGAGAATCAGGCAGGCTGTATAAAACGTCCCAACCAATTTCTGATGGAATAGAATGTGAAAACCAGTAGTCTAGTACAAACACCCCCATGGAGCATTGTATTACCCTCTGATCCTAATTTTCTATTTGTTTGACTATGGCATGTTAATATCATATTATTATTTGTAGTAGTAGTAACTCTATTCATAGGCCATAAGAGGTAACACTCTCAACCTTCCCCCCATACCTTCACGGTTTAATTTGGACGCATAAAAAAACCGTTTGAATTAAATGAAAAAGTAAAATTTGTTTTGTAAATATGCTTTCATACAAACCTTCAATAGAAAATTGAAATTTAAACTTCTTCACCGATGATATCTTAGCAGTTAATGATTATATCCTCAAAGGAGTACGATATTTTAGCATCAGTTAATTCCCCCGTCCTCGGATGAATTCCTTCTATAATGAAAACCAATTCAGGTTGAAATTGCTTCTCTCGTTCCAGCGAATTGTCAACAAAAACAGTCATTTCACGTGCAGGAGCCAAAAAAGAAGAAACCTCAGCTGTTTTGCCTTCTTGACAAGTTATGAGCTTTTGTTTCTCTTTCGTTGAATTATTTCTGACACTAGTAGGCTTTGGAGATCTTTTTCTTTGCACGCTGTATTCATTTTGTTTTACAGATGTTTCAAAGTTTTCTGACAATACTCTAGTACGAAATCTGGATTTTGTTTTTTCCAGCTGCAGTGAGGAGGTGTCATCACTTTCAGTACTTGAGTCATCAAAATGAGGACAGTTTACATAATTTTTGCGGTCGTTTTTAGTGAAAGGTTTTTCCGTACCGTCCGTGTTATTTTCTACAACAATTTTAATATTAAAATTGTCTAAACTGTGTGCAAAGCCTTTCTTGAATTTAGATTGTTTTTGGGTAGCTTGTTTTTTCTCCGACTTGAAAATTGCGGGAAGGTAAGATCGTAGAGGACTTGCTTGGTCGATCTCATGGATAAACTTACAGCCCTTTTTATTATATCTGGAAGTCACTTCATCCACTGTTTTATCTAATAGAGTCAATGAGTTTATCTCAGCAATATCAATTGATGTTTTGTGTTCATAATTGTTTTTGACAACTTTTAGAAAAACAAATCCATAAACTTGCAAATGGATTAGTTCTGAAATATTTTCAAAATTGAACTCTAAAACATGGTCAAAATTATCACTAATTATTGTCTTTTTGACGGCATGGCTTCGTGATTTACTGCCCCTTGGTCTCAATGTTTTAGTTGCTAAAGAATGATTGTGTGGATTTTTTACATATTTTTTCAGTCCTACCCCTCCTTCATATGACTCAGAGCAGCTTTGCGTACTGTCAACATATGGCTCGCCATTATGGAGAGAAATCTCATCTGGTAGACATTTGTTTGTCTTGATAAGAAATAGTTTTTTAGGAAACGCTATTAAAGATCTTGTCGGCTTACTTGTAAATTGGCTGACCCTTGAAAACACAAGAGACATTGCTGTTGACTGAACCAGAATTCCGACCAAGCATTGAATGAAAAAAAGTGTAACGGCTACTGGGCATTCATCCTGTATTTCGCTTCGTCCGTAGCCCATTGTCGACTGCAAGTCAATGGAGAAGAAGATAGCGTCTGGAAAGTCCTCCAATCCCATGACGCAAGGTCGTTTGTTCTTCAGATTAAGACTGTTTTGATTCATCAATTGTTTTCTGTTTATCATCAAATCTCCGTGGTTGTAGGCTATCAAATACCACAGGAGAGCAAAAAATAACCACGAAATAACAAAAATTAAAAAGAAAAATGGAGCAAAGCAGTACCATTTTGTTTCAACTAAATAGTTATAAGGGTCGGTTGTGAATTTTTTCACAAGCTTCATAATGCTATTCCTACTTCCTGCTTCTTTAATCTTGAAATCGCCATTTCCACAAATCAACTCTTCGTGCTTCGACATATTTCCGGTCGTGTCGTCTGCTCAGCGATGAGCGGAACAGAATAAAAGGTAAGGTCTTGTTTCCGATAAAGTTATCGAATTCAAGAACTTTGCAAAAGATTTATTTTTTTTTAAAATAATATATTCGCCTCAATATCTTCGTAAAGACGCCAATCTCTATACTTACAAAAGATAATGACGACTTAGATATTTTACTCCCGTATTTCGTCGTTAGGATCGAAATAACTACTAACTCCAACTATCTTAATTCAAACTGTATAGATCGTTCATAGGATGATCGTAAATCTTTGCTTTCGGCAGTCTCATGAATCTCAATGAGAATTAAATTAACAAATGGTAACTTAACACCTGAACGGCAACAACGTGACGAATCGTCTTTTAGTTACGGCAAATGCATTGTTTTTGGATGCATATAAAAGTCAGAGAGTGAAACAAGGCTGTTGTTTCTCAATACAGAATACAATACAGTAATTTAAAAACTCTAATATTACAATACCGTTGAGCTTTGACTTTTGACCATGCCAACGTGAAAGTTAAATAAATCATAAACTGCTTAGTCTGTTTATTTAATTCTCATTAAGTATGTTGATGAAGAAACTACATATGTAAAAAATCAGATTTCTAGCAATTCCATGAACGAATAATATAAACAAACAGGTTTTAATTAAGCACAATATAACATGCTTTTCATAAAGCGACGAGACTAGAACCTAGAAATGATATATCCGAAATAAAAATACATAATTGGCCTGATGACCGACATATAGAAACATATCATATAGCAAAAAATAAATAGAATACATTTTAAATTTTATATCAAAACTCCAGACTGTTAAACATAAATAATTAGTAGTTAGTTTCTGAAGTCTTATCATATGTATAAGATAATGAACAACGAAATTTAACAATTTTATACGAGAGATGAATTGGCAAATCCAAGAATTTCAAACAAGAACTTAAACGCGGGTTCAGGCATACGTAACTTGCACGAATAATGCAGATAAAGAAAATGTGACAGCTAAAAATTTTCATTTTTGATTTTTTTTAATCCATGCTAAAATAAAACAATTCCTCACTGGGTTAGAGTACCCATTTTGGTTTTAATTGAACAAATGAATACATTTGGTTTTTTTTATATGGCGTTGATTAAATAGAAAGCAGAAGAAGAAGATACATAAACAGGAGAGGTCACACTGCTTATATATCCAGAAGATTATCAGATACAAAACGCAAAATCAAAACATTACATCACGGAAACTCGGATGGGTAATGCACGAGTTCAAACCAACAGGGCACGAAAATTGTCGGTTTGGGCAGGTTGCATTTTTTGACAAAAATATATTGAAGTTGCACAAAAATAATTTAGGACTCGGGCTCATATATAAACACACAAATTATATGTATATATATATTTTTGACATACAATGATGAAGAGTTTAACTCATGAAATAAAAATTATATCAATGCTTCTCGTGCGCGACAGGATCACAATTGAAAAATCTCGTTTTCTAGTTTCTCGAACTTCTCTTGGAGCCTGGCCTCGCTAGATCCGTCGACGTTTTTGTAGAACCGCATGCTCGGCTCTGCTAAGCTGCTCTTCTCGGCAGCTGCCTTCGATCTACGAGCAGCTCTAGCCTCGGACTCCGTCTGAGCGCACCTAGAGAAAATAGAAAACTGGTGAGGACATTCTTATGTAAGGAGTGTTGCAATAAAATATAAAAATCGGTGAATAAAGAAAGCAGTCTCAACACGATATCGGAATGCACTATCAATAACTAGGTTCATAAAAAAAAATCATAAATGTTATTTTTAACGTGAATAGTTTATGAAAAAATAATGCATAAAAAATAGTAGTTTAATGCATTGAAAGGAATGAAACAGCTGCCACTGCGCTAGCTTGATCTGAGTATTGATTAAATCGCCAATCCTTCGTCATTACTGTTTCTAATTATCGAATACATTCTCTTTCAAGCCTTATTGTCTTGAAAGCATGCAGTACTAGGTTCATACCGGTACAAAGTGATATGGATAGTTCTATTTGTTTTTATCCACATATCTGGATTGGTTAAAATTGAAGAAGTTTGAAAATGAAAAAATTTCTCTCTTTGAATACCAATTTATTTATTTTTATTTAATGACCTAACATCCTATAAATGTTCCCGGGTGAACATTTTCAAACTTAAAAACAATCACCGCTAAATTCAAAAAATTTTTCTATCTGCTATCAAACAAACAAACAAGCACCAAGTATATTTTTACGGCAACGATGGCCGCGATATTAAAAGTAATTTTTACCCAACCTCAAATCTTCTGTTATGTTTTGGTTTCATAATTTTTTTTACAAGTCAAAAACTAAATACAAAATTTTAGCATATTTAACACACTGATTAGTTGAATCTAAAACTGCAATAAAAATAACCCTCCACAGCACACTTTTAGCTCAATTGTGTCAGTAAAGCCACTTTAATTAACACTTTAAATGAACAATTTATCGTTCTATAACTTTGACCCAGTTATTATTAATCAAACTAGAAAGTTAATCAATTGAATATGTACTGCAAGTCAGTGCGAGAAACCTCAAATGTTTTGAACAAAATACTGATCAAATTAATAGAAAAAACCAAACAGCTCATCACTGAAGCAACTCTCCTTCCGTTATGACATCCAGATTTTATGACTTCTTCTAAAGTTAGAAAATACATTCATTTTTGAGTGCCACTCACTGAACAGACCAGCGGTCACTTTACAATGTCGGCAGCTCGCAGATAGATAACTAAGAGGTGCTTTAAGATCATTGATGGTTTATGTAATTGTAACTATACAACATTGTGAGCGTCTTAATACATAGAGTATGGCTGCTGATCACTTTGGTCCAAGTCAGTCTCATTGATGTAAAGGTGAGGTGAAACTGATAATTTACAATAGGCTTAATATGCTTAAACTAAACTTAAAAACATTGAAACAAACAAAAAAACACTAGTTTTAACTTTTTTAGACTAAATAAGATTAAATTAACAATTTCTAATATAACAAAAACCAAGAAAAAGTAAAATAGAATTTTTAAAGCTCTCTAGAAAGTGATTAAATACCTTTCACTGTCAACAAAAAACTGCTAAAACTTGTTTTTTTTAAATAAATTTTCTCATCCTGTTCCACAATAACAACTTAAACTAACTTACTGTATTTATTGTTTATATACTTCTTAAAACTGTTTGATTGTTGACTTTGAAACAATTTTTTTTTAAATTTTTTAATGTAAGTGGTAGAAGATTTTATTTCTATTTTTTGAATGAACACTTGGATGAATAGCTAAGCTAGCCGAAGTTTAAAATGCCTTGACTAAATAGCAAATAACAAAACAGAAAAAAAAGAACAAATAGGCATAAAGAAAAATACTACGACAAAAAACGACAACGTAAAACTATACAGCCGTTAGCATCTTCTAATGAAATTTTACTTCAGAAATTAAGCTGTAAAAAATATAGTATAATCCCGTTACAAAAAACTTTTTTGTGTCAAAATTTTCAAAATGTAGGTAATGTTTTAAGGATATTCATTGAATGTTGGTCGATGAACACATCACTAAAGTACAAATTAAACTCGAAAAATAAAATATTGAAACTAATATGTTTAAGTAATTTTAAAGGTTTTTGTAGTGTTTTTCGTAACGGGATTAGACTCTAGGTTTAGAGATTTTAAAAACACATTATGGTGGTGAAACGGTATTCAACGTCATCTTGGGTAAAGCTAGATATGAAAAATAAGATGTTTTTTTTACTTTTGATGAAAGAAAAACAACTCAACAAAAAAAAAGAGAAAAAATGATAATCATCAATTCATTCATTATGATCTTCTTTCATTCGATGGCTCGGAGGCAGTTTTCTCAGCAATCTGAAAGATTCACAGAAAAGTCGATTTGTGCGAGCACATGTTAGTGATGATGATGATTGCGAAGGAAAATAATAATAAAAAAAACAGCAACAAAATTTACATAAAAAAATTAAAAAGTACAGAACTAAAAAAAAGAGATAACATGATATAATGAAAAAAATCAATATTATTCATAATGCAAAAATATAAATAAACATTTGAATTACGCACATTATTTTGTGTTTATAGCAAAAAAAAATATGCGCGTCGTCCCCAATCATCACAGACGCGAACAAGTTATATTAATTTATATTCGCTTTTTTGTAGCTGTGAATAAAATTTAAAACAGGCTGTCACTCGATAAGCAAAGCGAGATGAGCCACTAAACACTTGTAATATAAACTCTTCTATGAAACATAACAAGTGTAAAAACATTATAAAAAATACTTTTATTTTATTTTGTTTCTTATATTAACATAATTTATATACATGGTAACAACTTTACCTACAAAAGGAAATGTCAAATCATGAGGAAAGGGGAAATGGGGAATGCTCGAGGGAGAAGAAACGTTAATTATTTTCAAAACTAAGTATGTAAATCAAGTGGAAATTTATTCACAGATAACCTGCCATTCCCAGAACCAAGAAATTTGAAAAGTTTTACTGGCATGTAATACAAGGTGATAACGGAATTCAAACCAAGAAGAAAAACTATTTATCTTTGTCATATAAGGATTATAATAATTACAACCACAAAACCAAATGCAAATTGTGTGCTGAAAAACTGAGAATTAAAACACAAGTCTTGCAATTTTTGGTAACTTAATTAAAAAAAAAAATAATGAATGAACCTTGCTTCTTTTTCAATTTTCTCTAAGTTCATTTTGATTTTCGATATAGAAGAGTCAAATTTTGAAAAGTAGTCGTCAGTCGAAGATGATTTGGCCGTGACTCCGGCGGACTTGTCACCCCCGTTTTCTCGTAGCGCGTCTCCATCTCCAGCCGTCACTACTACGATCTCTTCTAGATCATCATTCGTATTGTTTATGAGCAGAGAAGAAGAGCTGTTTGGCGATACTTCGACATTAAAAGTCTTATGTGATGTGTCTTTCTGACCTTGTCGTGTCTTTGAAAAAGTCTTCAAGGCCTCGCTGCGTGTCAAGATTTCCCCGCGAAAGTCAGGAGGAAGGGATTCGGGATCCTGAACGGGAACCAGAAGAGACGGGCAGAGGAAAATATTGTCGTCCCATAGGCGGTTCACTCGCCTAATCGTAGAAGCCTGTTTTTTAAAACACCAATCATACCAATTTATCGTGTTACTAATTTTAATTTTCAATTTTTTAAATTTAAATCCAATGTTAAGCATAAGAAAAATCAGCATATGCGTTTAAAGTTGCAAATATAATATAAAAAATAGACTAACACAAGAAGCGTTCAAAAGGCTAAATTTTATCTACCTTAAGGCCATATTTGAGAGATATTGAATTCAGTGTTTCACCTTCTTTTACCGGATGTTTGACGAAATGATCAAAGCTTTCTGAAGGCGAAATTTTAGAGTTTTGACAAAAATTCGAGGTGCCGTATTTCGGAAAACGTTTAATACTAAAAATAGTCTTTTCTTCGTCAACGTCGTCTAATCCGCAAACGTATTTCGCGTTGAACTCTGCCATTCTATTTCCCACGCAAAGTTCACTTTTAGAACTTTTTTCTATTTACATTAGTCTGCAAGGTGGTGGTGGTGGAGGTGGGTATTATAGCAGCTGGCTTCGGCATTAAAGGTTTTGTAGTGTTGTACTTTATATTTAATAAATAATAAAATTTGCGTCGATTTAAGACAATTAAAGACAATGACGCATTCCCGAAAACCAACTTGAATATAGAAATCCAGTTCAATCCAGTTAATAAGGCATGGCTTATTTTATCAGACAAAAGTTTGTGTCGCTAATGATATAAATTCAGAAAACTTGTATTGACAACCACAAACTTCACGACAGTCACGATGCGCTTTCAAGGAACTTTTTCCGCTCTATCCTTCATCCATCCAGTCGTGAACTTGCTGCCATTATATAGCCTATATTATATACATTCAACAAGCGGGGTACCCAGCTTTGCCCGGAGAATTTAGAAGTTTTTTTATCGTTTTTCTCTCTCGCTCCCGTTTCCGTCATCGCTTGCTCTCCCGCTCTCCCGCTCTCTGTCACTTTCTCTTTCCCACTCGCTCTTTCGCTATTGGTCGATTTCCCGTTCCCGTTCAATCTCCAATTCCCGTTTCCGCTTGCTTTCCCGCTCCTGTTCCACTCATTTTGTGACAGATTTCAATTTTTTCCACAAAAGCCTTCCCCATTGACTCTCAAGGTGGTGTGAAAATTTAATTACGATCAGATGAATGGTTTAGCAATGCATAATCGCATAATCTCATATATATATATAAAACTATATATATATATATATATATATATATATATATATATATAAGGGATGTCACGGGTAGTACTTTTTGGAGTTTTCGGGTTCGGGTTCGGGTTTGTGAAACTAGAGTTTTCGGGTTCGAGTTCGGGTTCGGGTTTGTGAAACTAGAGTTTTCGGGTTCGGGTTCGGGTTCGGGTTTGTAAAACTTGAGTTTTCGGGTTCGGGTTCGGGTTTGTGAAACTCAGGTTTTCGGGTTCGGGTTCGGGTTCGGGTTTGTAGTTTTCCAAAAACCGGGTTCGGGTTCGGGTACTGGTTTATGATTTCAAATTCCTGGATTGATTTTAAATTTACCTAGTGTATATACATATACAAACGAGAGCGATCAATTCATCCATTGGACATTACACGTTTTGAATAAACTCTAACAAGTTATTTTTTTAGCTTTCCAAATAATGTGATTTCTTTGGCCGAAGGAGGCTTAATTATTTTAGTTCGTTCGTGGCTCGGTCCGGCCAGATAATAAGGCGGATTAGTGGTCTAGTTTACACACTCACCAATAAAATGACCTATTTGTGTTATTTGTTACGCAAAGGTGATAATACAAAACTTGCATGGCTTGCGATTAGCATAATACGTTACCTCTTAAATTATCGTAATTCATTAATTTTTTCGCGGCTCGGTCCGGTCGGGCAATCAGGCGGATTAGTGTCCTAGCTTACACATTTGCCAATAAAATAACTGTGGCGCATAGATCATTTATAGACTTTGCCAGTTAAAGTTTAGGATTATGCAATATTATCTTTATAACAAAGGGTCTTTGTTATATCAGAAAAACTTTGAGTATATGAATGAATAAATATAAGGTTATATAACTGAAGTAAAAAGTTTAGAGTCATGGCTATCCGCGATTTCTTCGACCGAAGGAGGCTTAATTATTTTAGTTCGTTCGCGGCTCGGTCCGGCCTGATTATAATCAAACGGATTAGTGGTTTAGTTTACACAATCACTAATAAAATGACGTATTTGTGTTATTTGTTACGCAAAGGTGATAATACAAAACTTCTACGCTCGCGATTAGTATAATATGTTACGTCAACAAAACTTGTAATTTATTAATCTCTAAGACACAGCTTTTATAAAGATTTATTTGTTCACAACTCCGAGTTCGGGTATTAGGCTTATAAATTTTCGGGTATCAAGTTTTCACATTTTCGGGTTCGAGTTCGGGTTCGGGTATCAAGTTTTCTCATTTTCGGGTTCGGGTTCGGGTTCGGGTATCAAGTTTTCACATTTTCGGGTTCGGGTTCGGGTTCGGGTACCAAATTTTCACACTTTCGGGTTCGAGTTCGGGTTCGGGTATCAGAAAAAGACCGGGTAGTACCGAACTCGGGTTCGGGTTCGGGTACCCGTGACATCCCTAATATATATATATATATATATATATATATATATATATATATATATATATATATATATATATATATATATATATATGCATTTGTGTTTCGAAAGCTTACATTTTCATTGTGATAACAGTTGATTTTTTAATAAAAATATGTTATTAAGAATTTAACAAACATTAAAGAATTAGGTCACTATCTTCTCAAATTGATGAGATTAGGTATGCTTGAATTGTATCATAAAGAGACCTATAGGGTACCTAAACATTGCTGTTACATAGCCTATGTTCGAGTTAATGAAGTTAATATGCAGTCTCTTAATTATCTACTGCAAGAAATTATTTGTGCTCATCAATAGTTATGTTTTATAACCTTAGTTCCTGAACCACGAAGACAGTATTAGGAGTGCTTTGAGTACTTAAACAACTTGAAGCCATAATACGTTTATTCTGGGGTATGTGAAACCAGCAGTTTGATTCACAAAGATGCACTAGTTTTTTTTATATTTATAGAATAGTTAATAGTTAGTGAATGAAATAATCTGCCACAAAGCGCTATAGAAGCTTCGTCTTTTATAAATAATAAAATTAATAATTATTGTTATAATATCAAACCTTGGCATTATTGTGCTTACGTCTCTGTCATCGTCATGATCATATAATTTTGATCAGTTTTTATTGCTTTCGAATCTTCCTCTACTTTTTAGAATGTGGCTTTTTAACGTTTATTTTTAAATGTTTTTTGTCGATAACAGCTAAATTTGAGTAATTAACGTTAAAAACCACATCAAAGCTAATTAGTCATAATAACTGAACTCCACCAAGAAAGCTGCACAATTGCTGGAACACAGTTTCAGCTAATGACTGGATTTCACATCTTAAACCTGTAGTTACAACAAAGACACCTAGATTTGCTTAATGCCGTTTAATATCTTATTTTGACCAAAACAAAAAAAACTAGATTATACAAATTGAAATATATGAACTAAATATGTATCGAGAAAATAAAAAAATAAATAAAAAAAGGAGACACCATGATGAATGAATGTTTACATAGATTTGGCTCGATACATCGAAGTATGCCTAATCAAGTTCTGGATTAAAAATGCCTAGTTCAAAACAGTTGAAAAAAAAAATAATAAAGCAAATAATTTGTTAAGGGGAGGTAGAGGGAAATAATAAATGAGTACATAGTCGGGTCTGTCCTCTTCTCTGCGTAGGGTCTCCGATATTCCGGAGGGGGGAGAGAGGCTAGACGCATAGCAACTTTTGCGGAAAAATTCGAAGACCAAAGAGGGGTTAGAATTGCTTATACATTTTTCCTACAGTGAAAAAAACAGAAGCTTTAGCAATATTGATAGTCACGTTATTTGAATAACATTTTACAGCATACTCAACGAAATTGTTGTTAAAATGCACATTTTAAATGCATAATATTTAAAAAAAATGCATTATTTAACAGTTTTCCGGAAAGCAAACATTTTTTTTTCAGGGGGAAAGACTGTTCCAGGGAGGGTAGCTGACCCCCCGTAACCCCCTTCCAAACTCTACGCCCATGTTTGTATAAATGGCGAATTCAATGTTCATGTAGAGACTGTAGAGTATAGTTATAAGCGGAGATAGGTTTTAAATAGTCAAAAATCAATTAAATAAAAGTTACATCACGACATAAATTAATGCACTGTGATATCAAAACAATTCTTCAAAAAAATACCAAAAACTTTAAAACTGTTAAATGAATGCAAATCTATTTCTTCTTCAGTGAAGAAAAAAACACATTAAAATCTAGTTCTTACAAAATTTAAAAATAACACATTTATGAGATGAGTGATCAAATGAAACATTTAATACTACAAAATGGCAAGGACCTTTTACGACATGTACGAGCCTCTATACGAGAGCAAGACGGTAACACAAGTTGAAGCCTTTGGTTGATGCCGACAGTCATGCGCTCATCAATATCAGTTTTTTTTCATATATCAAATCCACCGTTAATCTGATAGATTATCTTTTCTATAAAAGACAAAGGAGACCGATTCAAAATCGCTTTTAACAGATTTGTTTACAAAATTCTTGAAGGGCATTATTTTCAGAATAAAATATCTTCACCTAAATTCTTCTATCCAGTTGTCTTTTTTGTCTAGCTGTGAAAAGCTCAAGAAGAACAATTGCAGTAGTTCCTGGTTTTAAAACAACTCAAACAAAGAAACGTGACCGTCTTCCTGAGTCAGACAGAGATCTCGATCGTCGAAAAGGTCCATATAAGAAACGCCTCTGACTTCATTGCTGGTCAAAACGTCCCCCATGTATTGCCCATCTCTGCCGCTTAGTTTTATCACCCGGTTTTCTGAACTTTCGGCCACTAGAATATCACCGTTTTTCATGAGACAGATTCCTTTAAGCTTCCAAGCCTTTTTTCCACCGAGCGGTGCTGAAACGGTCTGGACGATGTTTCCCTCGAGATCGACGTAGTGCAGGCGATCAGCGTCTGATACGATAATCAGTTTCTTCTCGTGATTTACTGCAACATGAGAAGGACTGGTAAATTCTGAGTTTTTCTTGCTTCCTTTTTTCCATATCGATTTTCCGTCAGCGGTCAGCATTTCTAGGCTGTTGCTGAAGGTGTCCGTCAAGATAAATCTTCCGTCTTTTTCTCCGTGTTCGTAGTAGGCGAGACCTGAAGGTAGTTCGAATGTCGCTGGAAGGTATTTGAACTTTTTATCGGTCATTCTAAAAATGCAGATCCTAGAAGAGTTTTTATCAATCATAGCGAGATTCGGTTGATACGTTGCAGTAGATCTACTAGTAGTGCCACTGGAGTTACACCCGCGATCCATTCGGACCAAAGACATCGGAGAAAAATCTTTAACTTCTTGGAATATCTGATTCGAACTTAATCGGTTCTTATCCGGATTGGTGTAGAAATACAAGATGCGACCTTTGCTGCGTTCGGCCACAACCATCGATTTCCCATCAGGCCAGAAGCAGATGCCCATAGGATTGGAGGAGCTGCTGTCCGTATTCTGCAGCCGGTGCAGCCACTTTCGCATTCCATTTTCGATCGGCGTGTTTAATAAAAAATCTGGCAGCTTGTGAAAGTTCGGATCGACAGTCGGATCGAATCGTTCGCTCGGATTTTCTTCGAGTTGGCCGAAATTCTTGACGCTAAACTGTTGCCGAGAGGTGGTGATTTTGTACTTTTTGAGGAGGGCTTCTGGTACGTTCGCGTCGGCCGACTCAGATTTGATGTTGCAAACTCTTCGATTGAACGATTTGTAATTCAATTCGGTCTGCTCAACACAGCTGTCGTTCAAAAACCGTTTTAGACCGAGCGTGAGTTGTTCGACGTTTTTGCCGAGAAATTTGTAGTAAGCTTTTTCAGACCGAACACTTTCTTCGAAAATTGATTTGCATTTCTCAATACCAGAAATAAGTACATTATGAGCTTCATTGACCTGGTTCAAGAGCCTATCTTTCAGCTCTGTGGCTCTTCTTTTCAGTTCGTCCCAGTGTTTTCGTTTTGCTTCTTCTATCATGCTCAGCTGAAGAGCCTTCGAGATGAGATTCTGCTTGCACTGAATCAGGCATGAAAACTGATCATTGATCTCCTCTGCCTTTACTGCCGAGAAGAACTGCTGTGAGCCTGAACTTCCACTGCCATTGTTACTGCTGCTGCTGCTACTTATGCCTGAAGAAGCCGGGCTGAAAGGTCTTTTGTTGAACTTAAGATCTTCCTTTTCCAAACGTCTCACAACTGAATTTGCTCTGGAAATACCTGTTGGAAAAAAGTTTTAAAACGGTATCATTAGATCTGGATTTATCATTTATTACAGTAATCTCAGCAGTAGCAACCCAATGACTGCGACCACTCAGCCACCCAGTAACGTCACAGCGTTTCAGTCAGTTAGGTTGCTTAGTATTTCAACTAGACGGTATTAAAATAATTTTTTTTTATTAAACACAAATGAATGATAATAATAATAATAATAATAATAATAATAATAATAATAATAATAATAATAATAATAATAATAATAATAATAATAATAATAATAATAATAAAAATAATAATAATAATAATAATAATAATAATAATAATAAAAGTGGATTTGCCAAACCGCGAAAATGGACTTTACGAACCGTAGCGGTTCAAGAAGTCCAGTTCTGTAAATTTTTTGTTTATATTTATATGGACTTGTTGCACCGTTTTAGTGGATTTAAGGAACCGAAATCGGATTTTAGGAACCATTGGATTTTAGGCTTCGTAAACAATTCAGTGGATTTTAAAACTCTTTTTATTACAAGTTGTATATTTACTTGATATAGTAAATGTAAAATAAATTATTCTTTTTAATGTTAATAAATTTATAAAACCTAATCGATTAATTAATCAAATTACTGTTTGAAACAGCAATTTTTTGAAATAAGCAACCGAAATCATTAACGATAATGCTTTTCGGCTAGTCATTTGGCCGCGCATTTCGCCATATTATAGCGTTTTTCTCGGTTGTTAAACGAAGTAGATTTGTTTTGATGCTGAAGTTTCGAAAACTTTATAAGGTCAGTTGTTCAATAGAGTAATTTTTGTTTAAGTTTTATTGTTATAAATAGCTGTGATTTAAAAAACGTAGAATCTATTGACAGTGCGCGCACTGTAAAATAACGCGATTGGCTATTGACAGTGAGCGGTTAAGCACTGCTAATAGGCATTCGTTATTACCAGTGAGCGCACTATATTATAGCACAAAAGGCTATTTACAGTGCGCGGCAGCAATACAAATAATTTTAAAAACAAATTATATGATTTATTTATCTCAATAGAAAATAAATATTCACTTTCATCACATATTATTTCTATCGTCAAATAACTGGCAAATTCAACATTGTGAAATATTTTATTTTTTTAAGTGGGTCCCCAGCAGGTTGAAGGGGCTTTTTCAACATGTTTAAAAAAAACATCGGGAACGATATCTGGTGATTACGTTCGGTCCCAGCTATTGCCTCGGCGGTTCGTCCAGGTTGCAATCGGTAAAATTGCTACTGTGCCGGCGGCAGTCCCGTATATCTACTTGAAAAAATCAAAGCAAAGTGAAAAATCTTTAGAATATATGTACATCTATATAAAAATCAAAACATTTGCCAAAAACCTTTAGAAAATACCTACTGAAAAAAATCAAAGTAAATTACAAAATCTTTAGAATATATGTACATCTATAAAAAAAATCAAAACATATGTTTAAAACCTTTAGAAAATATATACATCTTTATTAATTAATAGAAGAATAAATCGTTTTGGCAAAACCGACGGGACAACAGCACTTTTACCGCTTATTGCCCCGGCTGCCGGCTGGGTAATAGTTATAACTTTAGGGGTTCCGCGTTATTATTCAATGAATTGATTCGTCAGTGTTTTAAAAATTCAATCAAATATAATTTATTATTAGTTAATTTTCAATTTGTTTTATTGCATCAATTATTTTTGTGCATACTAGTAAATAGTATTAGTATAAAGTATAGTATAGTAGTATAGTCAATTAGTGGTTTAAGTTAATAGTTAACAGGGATTAGCTATCTTGTCTTATCTTGCATTGGAAATATATTATAACCACAGAATTAACTATTTTTTATTTTTCAGTTTATTATTCATATTACAAAATTGGATATTGATGAAAATAAGTCAGAACTCTCTGAAGAAATTATTCAAAAAAACCTAAAGAAGAGAGAAGCTTCTTTAATGATAGACAAAAAGAAGAAAATAGAAAAAAGTGAAGAAAAATTTGCTTGTATGATTATGTAGCTTTGTTATTCTAATTTGTATAATTTAATTCTTGGAATAAATGTCAGTAGTCTATTTTTGGATATCACATTAATACTTTTCTTTTTTTAATAAAATTGATTAGGTTTTTTTTATTAATATTGAGTTAACATTTTCCCCATTGTGAAAAAAGTTAAAAAGGATATCGAGATACTTGATATATTTGGCAAAAAGCTATCTTTAGAAAAACTTTTTTTTTAATTCTTATGATATTCATTTTATCAAGGATGACAACATATCAGAAAAATCAGATCTCTTATTTTTAAATCCTGACAGTGAGGTAGAACTTACCTTTCTTTAAAATAACTCAATTGAATGTTCAATAGTCATAATTTATGATAATGTTAATAGGATGATGAAAAATCAGAAGAAAATGAAGTATTTACAGTACATCATCATGATAACAAGGTGAAATCACTTTATTATAGCATTTATAATGGCTTTTTATAAGTTTATTTATTCATGTATATTTTATGGCCAGAATGCAATTGATAAATAAATAATGTTATGAAGTTTTCAACTGCATCAAATGTTTAGTTATTTTTGTGCAAAATCTTTTTCAATGCAAAACACATTAATATTACAACAATAAGCAAAAATTGAGGTTCAAGTGTAAGCTTTTGTGTATAATGCTTTAATTCATTTTTTCAGAAAACACAAAATCATCTTAAAAGAAAGAAAACTGCAAAGAATATGGTTAATTCAAGCAAAGCTGCAGAAATTAATTCTCTACAGTCAAATGCTATTTTGTTTAAGGATATCATAAATGACATTTATAGCACATCTACATGCCTATAACCTTTTCTTATAAATGAATGTATATTCATCGTATATAATTTTAGTTTTTGTACACTTTTTAAGCTTCACATATAACGTTTTGGGTAATCTTTCCCACGGACGGCCCGTGTGGCGGATTAATACATAATTCTCGGCTATAATTAACTATAAACACGACGAAAAGTAAACACTAGTTTAAAAATTATGATAATTAGTATAAATAATTTATTTAAAATGGGAAAATGTTATATAAAGTTATTTTAATTAAATAAATAATGTAATTATAATTTAAAAAATTTTACATATAAAAAATTTGAGTTTTAAGGAAAAGTGTAAACGAAGGAATCGCGTAGCGTGTTATATAACATTATAACTATTACCACGGCGGTAGGCGCCGGTATGCGATCTTTTTATTAATTTTATTTTTTACACTATATAGTATATTCAAACTCAGAATTTGTACCATTATTTAAAATATAAGTAAAATTAAAAAAAAAATTATATTGAAACTTTTTATGCGACTACCTAGGATAGGATAGGGTTATGGGTAGGGATAGGGTTATGGGTAGGGATAGGGTTATGGGTAGGGATAGGGTTATGGGTAGGGATAGGGTTATGGGTAGGGATAGGGTTATGGGTAGGGATAGGGTTAGGAGTAGGGTAAGGGGTAGGGTAGGGTTAAGGGTAGGGTAGGGTAAGGTTAGGGGTAAAGTTAGGAGTAGGGGTAGAGTTTCATTTTAATACGGGATTGCAATTTTACAGATTGCAATCACGGCGAACCGCCTGGGCAATAGCAGCTTATATAGTGATTAGCGGGGTTTACTTCGTTGTTTCTCTCGCTTTTTCTTTATCGTTTTACATAGAAAAAGTTTTAAAATTTAAATTAAAATTTAATTTTTTTTATTACTGAGTTTGTTTTTTAAATAAAATTTTTTAATAAAGTAATTTTTTTTTATTCATTTCATTCATACGATCATCGTACCTCACCACTCACAACTACGATGTAAATAGTGCTTGGAAAAGTACTACTTACCGTTTTCAAAGTCTCTCAAATTACGATAAATGTTTTTTTTTTAAATTAAATTTGGTATTAAATTTGTTTATTTAGGTTATTGTAACAAAATAAAAATAATACGACTATTTTTTCGGCACGGGCCGTCCGTAGGAAAGATTACCACGTTTTGTATATTTGTAAAGCTTAGTGTGAAGCTGTTTTTATCCATTTTTATAAGCTTCTTGTTTATTTTTTTGTACATTTTTTAGCTTAGTCTGAGTGTGTAAGCCTTTTGAAAAGTTAGTTTCAGCTTCTTTTTTAGTGTGTAAGCTTTGTGTTAAGCTTCATGTGTTGCTTTTGAGCATTTTGTTTCAACTCACCATGAAAGCTTTTGTACATTTTTTAAAACTAATTTGATTTAAATATTGCTGACTTATTTCACTAGCAAAAAGTTTTTATAATTTATTTATGCTCTTTCTCAATTCAAAAATTATTGATGATAATATTTAATTATCTCCAGAAATTTTATCGATCACAAATTGCTTCATTCTTTGAATACTAGTTCTATGATTTGAGCAGCATCGTCAAAAGATAAAGCTGCAATTAAATTGTCTAAGACACTTTATAATCATCTAATTTTATTCATTTTAAATCACTTATCAATCAAATCCTGTTGATTAGTAATTCAATCATTAAATTTTCTTCATTTATTTTCAATTACCTCATCATCATAGTCACAATCTTAGCTGACTTAGCTTTAGCTTTGTTTTCTATCACTCAATAGTTTTAAATTGTTTTAAAATTAGCCATTTAATTTTTTATTAATTATTGAATTGCTTGAAAAATTAAAATTCTGAATCTAAAATAGGTTCATTTTAATGAACAGTTGATGCAATAAAGTTTTAGAATCCAAAAGGTTAATAGAGTGACATCTTTACCTGGTGCACATTTCATAAAATAAAAAACGGGTTTTTAAAAAATTCGAAACCCGAACTAAATCATTTAAAACTTATGAATCTAAAAAGTCAACCTTGTGATTTTCCCTCCATAGTCTACACGTCGAGTCAAGCGTTTTAAACCCCCGTGGTAGGTCGGGTTGTTTTTGATAGTTTATATAGCGCTGTTCATGCCCCACGGAGAGAAAGATTTTACCAACTAAGATTTCCGTTTACAAGAGGTACTATGCAGTGAGTGGGAGTCGAACCGTGAAGCTCTCACATTTAAGGATAACACTCTACCAACTCAGCTAACCTAGCACCTAAAAAACATTTTATGCAATAATAAGTTAATTTCAATTGTGTTTAATTAGTTGTAATTAAAAAATCACAAATCCATGTTATTAAAACAACCATATTTGAAATATATTTGGGTCGGATCGTGTAGTGTCATCAGTGGCGTAGCGAGAATATCTGGCGCCCGGGGGCAAGGTATAAAAAATTGTTGTCTTTTCTTTTGCTTTTTTGCGCCCCAAAGCCTGGCGCCCGGGAGCAGATGCCCCTCCCTGCCTCCCTTCGCTACGCCACTGAGTGTCATTATGTTGGGAAAGTGTACAGTTTGGCAAAATATAACAACTCTGATCTCATACCCATGTATTTCTCCAAAAACAAACAAGTTAGCCATAAAATCCAGGGTTTTTCACAAATTCCTTATTACATTTATTATGATTCGGCGATTTTTCATTAAATGCAGAACTTTTTTAATGAAAGTTTTTTTTATAAATTTATGTATTAATTCATTAACGTTTGAATAATTGCTTTTTCAAAACTTAGATAATTTTTTAAATTAAAAAGTAAAACAGAAATTTCAGAAATTTTTTAAAAAATAATATATATTAAAATTTTCAGCTTAATTGGATAACGGAAATTTGGTTAAATTTCACTTTTAAGTTTTGCATACAAGCAAGCAAGGCCGGCGATGAAATTTATATAGAAAAAAATTTAATAATTGTTACTGTTTAAATGAAATTTTTGTAAATTGAAAATCTTAAAATTTAAAA
This sequence comes from Erpobdella octoculata, assembly GCA_963978895.1. Classification (NCBI taxonomy): domain Eukaryota; kingdom Metazoa; phylum Annelida; class Clitellata; order Hirudinida; family Erpobdellidae; genus Erpobdella; species Erpobdella octoculata. The sequence goes on from OZ022239.1 coordinate 308,599, forward strand.
GCCATGAACCAGAACCCGGTTTTTAGATAATCGTAAACTGGAACAGAAGCATTTCTTAGTCATATAAGTGAAACTAAGAACTTTTATAAAGTCAAATGCATTTTTCCATCAAATATTTAAAATATGACAACCAGCAGACAAAACACAGAATTCTTTAAAAAATATTATAAAAAGTAAAGCGGATTTTAAGCATCGTAAACATCGTGCTTTAAATTGTTTGAACCATTATAATAATGATTATCTTATTTACAGTAGCATTTGTTTTTCATGTAGGTACTACTGATCAATGAAGCAAAACAATTATGTAAATTTGTTTTTTTTTTTAAATAGCATTTATAGCAGAAAACTGAAATTCTAATTATTGGATTTACGGAACCATTTTAGCCATTTCATTTTACTATCAAATTACTGGAATATAACAATTGTATTCAAATTTTTTTTAAATATTCATTTAATATACATAATAAAGTTTTAGTTAATTCTTTAAAATAATTAATTTGGTATATTTTAGTGTTTTAGTATAGGCGTAAACGCTTTTTGCAGTTTCGAGATTAAGGTCGGCACAGAAGTAACATCAAACTACTCGAAAATTTTAACAATTTTTTTTCTTCGAAAATAATAGCTGAAATAACTAATAATAACTTAGATATTGTTATAATAGTGAATAATAAGATTTTGTACAGAAGATTTTCACTTATTATTGCGGCATATCTTCACAAAACTGAGATTAAAGTGAGCGATTCCACAAGTCCGCGTGTTTATTTATAACAAAAACTTGTTTAAATATATAATAATAAAAACGCAAATGTAAAAATTGAATTACTTTATTTGATATTGTTTGCAAACATTTATTTTTTATTTTTTTCAACATACCAATTTGTTTATTATAAACAAACTCAAACGGTTCCTAAAATCCAATTGAAACTACAGTGTTCTTATAATAATAATAATAATAATAATAATAATAATAATAATAATAATAATAATAATAATAATAATAATAATAATAATAATAATAATAATAATAATAATAATAATAATAATAATAATAATAATAATAATAATAATAATAATAATAATAATAATAATAATAATAATAATAATAATAATAATAATAATAATAATAATAATAATAATAATAATAATATAATAATAATCCAAATTATAGAATGAAATTATCAGCTGTCATTAAACAAACAAGGGTGTTGTTTGTCAACATTCCGTACTTTGTCACTTTATAGGCTCATTAAGATTATCATAACTACTACGCCTACGTGTGAAAAAGCGAGAAAAATAGAAAGCGAGAGAGAGAGAGAAAGAGAGAGAGAGAGAGAGAGAGAGAGAGAGAGAGAAGAGAGAAAGAAAGAGAGAGAGAGAGAGAGAGAGAAAGAGAGAGAGCGAAAAAGCAAAAGAGAGAAACAGAAAACCTCTAAAAATCCCGGGATATGCTGGGTAACCTTGCTAGTATATATTAATATTATAGATAATTTTAACAGTTAATTGTTCTATTTATACTTCGAAATCAGAAGCCAATTACTCACAAGTGAAAATCATATGTTAAAAATACCAAATATCCGGTCTAAACACACATAATTACTGTACCTACTCATAGTTATTAAGTTATTATAACTATAATAATAATAATAATAATTTATTATATTTTTTATATTTGAATAAAAGACAACCTTGGGTTTTCTGTGTCCTATAGACTCAAAAACTAATGGATCGATTTTTTTTCTTCTAAATTTTGTGCATTTGAGAAGAAAAGACAGGTGTTCATTTGCGCCTATTTTGCAAGAAAAAAAAACACCAATCGGTTGGGAATTTATGGCAAAAAACTGATCTCAGGCCAACTTTTCTTGTAGACGTGCATGGAGTGATACTGCACTTTTTTAAATTGTGTGAATTTAAAGAGGGTTTCAAGTTATTTAAAAAAATCTACTATTTATTTTATGTTTTGTAGACAAAACACCTTGTGATGTAGCGTGGGTTGTGCAGCCGCTCGTGGCGAGCAAGTAAAAATCTCCGCCCGAGGGGAAGGGGTAAACCTTAATAAAAAAAAGTTCTTAAAATAGCTGATGACCAGCGGGGTGGGGTTAAATCCTAACTTTTCCTTTTCCTGTAGAAAAGGCAATGACTGGAGAAAAGTAAATAGGAATTAGTAAATACCGAATCAATTTTTTTTTCAAGAAAAAGTTGATAAACAGGCTTGGATAGATGGATGGATGGATGGATGGATGGATGGATGGATGGATGGATGGATGGATGGATGGATGGATGGATGGATGGATGGATGGATGGATGGATGGATGGATGGATGGACGGACGGATGGATGGACCGACGGACGGACGGACGGACGGACGGACGGACGGACGGATGGATGGATTTATAGATTGTATTATGCTTACAATATCAAGTATAAAAAATATAGATATAAGATTAATTATATGAAACCAGGACCAACCTCTGATGAGAGAATTTTGGTCAAAGCCTATTCCACACGTTGGACAGGTCAGAGTCAAGTTGATGGCGTTGTTTGCAGTTGCGGCTAAGCCGTTATTGCTGGACGCAAAACCGACCGTAGCTGTAGCTAGCCGACAGCGGCTAGTTCTAAGGTCTTTAGTCACTAGAGCGTATCTCTTTATACAGGAATCGCAGAACGAATCGGAACAGGTCGCTATGGTAACTGGTTCGTCAAGTTCACGAGAGCAGAGAGTACATAGAAGTAGTTTTTCCACTTTAATCCGCAGTGTCTTGTCCATTTTCAGTTGATTATGAGGTTTTGCTGAACGACAGATATTCGCCAGTCAGCAATCTGCAGTCTAATGTTAACGTTAGCACACATAAAGTAGGTTAAAACTGTGTGAACAAACTCTGTTTCTTTCTTTCTTCATAATAATATACTAATTAAAACTGTTTTTTATTTCTATGGTGTTATTATGCTTAGACTATATGACTATATGACTATATGGCTTCCTATTCTCTGTAACCTCGATTGAAATTGGCCATTATGCATGATGTATAATTTATTGGGTTCAAAATAATTGCTTTAATAAAAATAGCAAATAAAAAAACTAGGCCAAGTTGAACACAAAAAATAGGATTAAGAAGAAGCTACTCTGAAATCTTGCTTATGTAAGTAAAAAAAATCTGACTATACTTATCTGTTTCGAGTTTTCAAATTCTATGGTTTACTTCCCATTTAAACCATAGAATTGACGTGTGGTCCATATAAAAATATAAACATATACCTAGACAAATACTTATACGAATATTATACTAATTCTAAAACCTGTAGAAAACCATAAAACCTATGAAGTAACAATGATTATGTCGTACCATTATTAATAAAAATGTGTTCATACCTTCAATTCGCTTTTTCTTTCGAGTCAAGACTATGACAGTTTAGTAACAAAACTTTTTTTCTATATATTTATATATAATAACTTTCTAAACAGCTCTGCCTATTGCGAAGCTCTGAGTCGGCTGATTAAAGAGAAGCCTGAAGACGAAAGTTGAATTCTATTTTCTTACTTTCTCGTTTTAATTGCTTGTAGATCCGTTCACTACTTTTGCTTTTGTGTATCTGTATTCATGTGTGTGTCTATATTATATAAAAATAACCACTTTTTCCTTTGGTCACGAAAAACAAACTTTTGTAATACAACTTTTCATATGTCACTCACAAGGTAAACATTTAACATTAAAACACGTGCTTTATATAGTAGGTACATAGTAACGTGCACTGGCACTTAATGCTGTAATTGCTCATTCTATCAAGAAGCTGTAATTGTTATTATTATCATAAGAAATCTGCCTCTCTCATAAACTTTTTATCTCTTTTATCGTCTCTCTTTTTTCATTTTCTTTCCTCTTTTTTCTTCGCTTTCTCTCTTTTTATTAACTTTCGCTTGTCCGGATGTCCATGGGATGTCCGCGGACGTTTAGAAGCTCGGGAGATCATTATAAAATTAACCAACTTAAAAAAAAGTTATAGTTTAATTTAACAAAAATAACTATGAAAAATTTAAAAAAACAAAAATTATTAAAAAATACGATAACGACGACAGAAATTTTCCTCGTCATGGTAACTACAAACATCTTCTTTTACTATTCACCGGGGTAATATTTTTACGATACGATGTCGCTACGAAATTTTTCAGCTATCTTAAAATCATGTTTTTTATTATTTAAATTAACTTTCACTTGTTTATTCTTTATATCTCTTCATATATTTTTCCCTGTTTCTCATTTTTTTTGCGTTTTTCACTGTAGTCACTGTAGTCAGTGTAGTTTAGTCCTCGCTACAATTTTTTTGCTCCACCTGTTCCACCGCTGTACAACTTGTCGACTGAAACATTGCTTTTCATAGTCAAATACACTTCCCTGTACCACCTAGAGCTGATCAGGTAGAGACTACACTTACACACTACTGACTACACTGAAGACTATAAAAAAAAGTCTACCAGCCTGCAGACGAGTTGGCCCATGAACTGTACGTATTTGCTTCAATTTATCAAAATTATACTGGTTATTTTCATTTGAGTTTCTGTCATTTCTGGGTTTTTGAAATCCAGGACGCTTTCTTGCAAACTTGCAGCAACCTTAATTGCTTTCACTTTCCATTTGATGCCAACCTATACTATACAAGCAACAATGGACTTGGCGGATTAACGATGCAAAGAACTAAAGTTTTTTTTTCGTTTGACGGTTGTTGATTTTTTGTTTTTGATGTTATGTTTCTGTTCGTTCGTTTCTCTTTGGCACTGTCGTCTCGTGCTCTGAGAAAGTTTTCTTTTAGAGGCTTTATAATCAAACTATCATAGCATAAAGGTATTTTTAACTACTCAATTAAATTGTGTCATTGTATCAAACAAGTAAATTAAAAACGAATTTTTAAAACCCAATGCTTTTATATGTAATTAAAACACAAATTTTGCAATCAATTTTTTTTTATATTACTCTTTTATTTTATATTAAAGTCGAAATATCTTAATTATATCGAAATATCGAAATTAATTAAAATTAACTAAATTAATTGACTTATTGTAAAACTAATAATTGAATATTGCATTGTCTTCTATTTTGAGCATGTATGCAAAATTTGAAAAAAATCTATCATCAGGAAGTGACTCAAAAATTGATTGCAAGATTTGAAACAGACAGAGAAACAAACAGACAGACAGAGAAACAAACAGACAGACAGAGAAACAAACAAACAGACAGACAGAGAAACAAACAGACAGACAGAGAAACAAACAGACAGACAGAGAAACAAACAGACAGACAGAGAAACAAACAGAGACGACGAGTTAATAAAAGCATTGGTAAAAAACAAGGTTAAGAGTGACACTGAGTGACGAATATTTTATTTGTTGTAAATAGCAACACTATAACCCATTTGCAGCCTATATTGTACACGCGTGAAAACTGGGTTGAGCAATATAGACTAAAGAGATGACGTCAGCCAATGAGATGATTCACTTTCGTATGCTCGGTAGCAGGTTGCAGGTGACATGATCTACAAAAGAAAATAAAACTCTATGTATTGTTTTCTTTTCTATATATAGATAAATCATCATCACTACCTAATGACCGAGTCCCAGTATATGGAGCACGACAGTATATATTAAACAAACAAACAAATTACTTATAAATTACGACTTGAACAATTATCCATAGTGGAGTAGAAGATCTGGGTAGGATATAGGATCTTATTTGGGCAACCAGACCAGACAACAATTCTGGTAGTTAACAATTGGGATTTATTAAAACTGGTTCAATGACATGCTGTCAGTAGCCCCAAATGCCATTGACCTTTGACCTCAGTTGTGAAAAACTCCAATTATAAACGGCTCAAATTGTCTTATAGCCAGGGCCGTATTTAGCGGTCAGACCGCCCCTGGGCTTTGGCAGCATTGGCCGCCCCTCAGTGTGGGCAATATTTTTCCTGGACAATCGCAATCCACAATTATTTGTCTTCATTTTCTTTATTGGCAAGTCGCCGAACTATAACATTACAATTAAACGGAAGTGCCAAAGAGGCGGAAATACAGTGCTTATATAGCCTGTTGACACCCACGCACACAAATACAGAAATTTAACGCAAATAGAAGTGAAAACCTAGCACAGCACAGCTAGGGAAATTTTGTATGAGTCTTAAAGATATCTTTTCTTGTATAAAGCAATTTACATTTAATGTATGTTGACTGGTACAGAAGATGTAAAAATTTGGTATGATTTGTTGCGTTGTAAGATGAGTTTCATTTGAAAACTTGTATTAACTCATATTTTTTTTTTTTTTTTTTTTCTTTATAATTGTTTATAGTCCTTTACACCAAGTGTTTTAAGACTGAAATAGCTGTATGTAGGAAGCACCTAAATGCTTCCTGTCGTGGATCTAAGTTTGATCCTTTTAGCTGTCCCTCCTCCTTTATCCAGGCTTGGGACTGGCTCGCAATTAGCGAGGCGGAGTTGTATTAACTCATACTTGGTTGAAAATTTTTGTTAACTTGTATCTGGTTTAAAAAGGGTGTTATTTCATAATTGGTTAGAATCTAGTATTAACTTGTTTGAAACTGTTATTAAGTCATAATTTGGTTGCAAGAATATGTACATCAAGCATAGTCTAAAAAGAGGTGCTAATGATTGTGATGAATATTGAAATGATACATAACAAATTAGTCAAACTTGATTCTTGAATACAAATTTACAACAAAATACAGTTACTAATTCCAAAATACAAAGTAGTGATAACTGTGCTATTCTTAACAGAAATACAGAATTTATAAAAGTCCTATACTCCTATTGTTAACAAAGTAGTGACTATTGACAAACACGGGACAACTTCATTATTTACCAGTTACGAGGTGATTTTCGCAAAACCTTTTTGAAATAATTCCGAAATATCTGGTTAGTAAAACATTTGAAATATTAAATAACCTTAAATTACTTTTCTTTTTTGCAAGAAAATTTGACGAAAACTAAATACAGTTAATAATAACCTTTTTAATGTGGCAGAATAACTATGTAAAAAGTAAAAAACTAAAAAAGACAAATAATTTTTTTTCATCATCATTTCTGGCCGCCCCTATCACCGGCCGCCCCTGGGCTTCAGCCCCGGTCAGCCCTTTGGTAAATACAGCCCTGCTTATAGCCCCAATTGTCATGAAAGCCTTGTCTGACTGGTTTTCATGAAGTCCCGCAGTTGCTGACTTTTCAAAGCGTAGGTTTCTGTTTTTAAGTTTTTATTAGAGCTCAATAAAGCCCAATGTAAGGCTTGTGCGCTTAGGTAATAACGCTTTTAAAAATACGTCTTAAATAGGTAGCTTTTAATATAAAGAATAATTAACCAAATGGCTAGAGTCGGCGAATATAAAATTTCTTCAATTTCAATTCTAAAAAAAAACTTAAAAATCACAGGCCCTAAAATAAATATCTTCCGCATTGTTAAGCTAGTTGAAATTGAACGTACAAACCTGGTTATATCATTGAACCGATTAAGAGAGAGCGAAAAGGTTATTCTTTTATTTAGATTTGATTGACTTGAACGTGGCTGGCGGTTTGCGTGACTCATTGTTATCAGAGCTGCTCAAACCTTTATTTCAGCGACCCAGGCTTTATTTTGGTCTCAAAAAATAAACGTGATTACTATCTCAAACGTTAAATACGTAATTGTTATGTAGCTATTTGAAGATTGTCATGCATGACGTAGTTTCGATTTTGTTAGACGCTGGGACGTCATAATTGCAAAACCGCGGGGGACAAGATGTTGCAAGGGGCCACACGTTCCAACACATTTTATCCTCGTAGGTATATTGTTACAAACTTTTTCTCAAAAATAGCTGATGAGCAGAGCAGGGGGAGAGAGGGGGCAGTTGCAGGTACTCTTCCGAAACATTTTAGAAAACTTTCACATTTGTTCATCCCAAAAAAACTGATGACCAGGGGGAGTAGGTAGTGGTCGTAGGTACATTCAAAACATTTTCCCGAGGGCTCACTTCAATGTCCAGAGAGCCCATTTCAACGTCATGGGAAGCTCACTGCAGCGTCAAGGGAGACCTGTTTCGACGTCAGGTGTCAGGGGGTCACATCGCAGTCAGGAAGGGAAGGGGCGACGGTTTCCTGCCCCTAAGTGAGGTCTCTGGCTAGACGTTTAGATCAAAAGTTGCTTCATATCTGAACGAAAATGTACTTTTTTTAATAAATTTAATTTTTAATATAAACTCAAATAAATCAATAAAAACTAGAGGTCTAAAAAAGAGAACAAAGGAATATGATAGAACAAACCACACAAACAGTACAAAATAAACAATTTTAATTTTCTAACTTAGTACTATATTAAAATTATTTTAGTTTTTGTTTTTAGCAACTTTTAAAACACAGGTCAATTTTTAGACATAAAAAAAACTTATTCAGCTCATCCCTGGAAGTAGGCGCTGTGGCTGCGAAGCTAATGTTCATTTTCCACCAGTCTTCCGGGATAAACGCCTAGGATGCGCTGCTAATACGACGGTGTGGAGAAACCGCGAAATTCCCAATAATAATAATAATAAAATAAAACAGTTGTTGGCAACAGTTTTTGTACATGTTTAGTAATTGCATTGACTGATGGGTTCTACTGATGAAGATACGGATGATGCGAGTTGAAAATAATAATTCCCATTACACAATTTTATTTCACTTTTAATTCAAAATCATTAGAGAGAGAGAGGCATGTGTCGTGAGATTAATAATAGAACTTCAACGGAATTATGGAAACAGTTGAACCAGTTCTAGTCAGTGACACTACAGCAGCTATATTAGCTATAACTAATGGTAGTAGAAGGTACGACATTGTTGGTCAAGAGCAAAAGTTCAAGTCGAGTTTGAAGAAAAGCAACGTTAACTCTCCGCATCGGAGTCACCAGAACCCGAGCGCAATAGAGAGCAATAACGTAAACAATAACGGCGGGAGCACCCCTAAAAGAGTCCACTTCCGAGATACGATCGAGGTCTTCTCGGACGGAGAAGAAACCGTATCGATTCCGCTCAATGACGACTCTACGTCTCTCCCGTCCCTGCGCTCGCCTCTCAGAAAACTCAACAACTACCTGGGCAGGAAACTCTGTCGTTTCGATCCTCGGCAGAACGGCGGTTTCGTCCAGTCGACGGAAGATCTCTACATGGTCGGAGAGATGTACAGCAACGTGCCTATTATCGTGTTCAAGAAGAACGTCTGTCTTCAAGGGTCCTCCATCGATCTAGTCGCCCCTCTGGCCACCATGGACGACATGGATTTATTCGATGACGAGGATCATTCCGCCAGCGAATGGATCGACGACACCGACGAGCCTGGAGACGAAGAAGAAGAAGAAGAGTTCGAACGCGACGACGAATTCGGACGTTCGGAAAGAGACGACGTGTCCGCGGACAGCGAATCAGAAGAGGTGGAAGAAGTCATAGATTTCCTTTTGCGGGAGAGATGTCTTTCCGACGAAGAAGAAGATCCGGAGATGGGAAGCAGCGGCAAGGATTCATCCGACGGAGGAGAGAACGTTTCTGTTGGAATCGTCTGCAAGGAGTTTCGAGACGACGGGTTTGTCGTCGTTCCGAGCATGGAAGACATCGAGAGCAATTCTCCGGCGTCCAGCACCGACAGCAGCACTTCCGATTCCGACGCTAATTTCTCGGCGGTCGAAGACGCGAATGTTCAGACTCTGAGAAGCGACATCGACGAAACTCCTCTAGGAGACGATCAGTTGAATACAGATTTAGACGTCTCGGTGTCGAACGCTGCTCTCGACAGTGTCGAAGATCTGTCTGCTGTTGAAAAAGTGAGCAGTTGCGATTCGATGACCCTTTCCGGCAGCCGTAATCAAACCGAAGATCTTCCGTCTCGACCGTGTCCCTCGTCGTTTTCTACCGACGTTCCGAGATTAGACTTCAGACCTTCCGAGTCGCCTTGGCGACTCAAGATCATTCCAGAAGAAGAAGAAACTCTGGCCAAGGAATTTGTGCCTTTCTCGTCCCCCGAAATCGATAGCCTTATCTCGGTCGACGAAGACGACAACGGAGAAGAAGAAAAGAACTCGGAGGAGAGCAGTCCGGACGATCGCGACGTCTTCCAGGCATCTCCGGACGTATCCTCCTTTGCCGTTGTTCAAAAAGCGACGACGAGCATGCTGGATTCTGGATTTGCTTCTCTCGAGATGGCCGATTCGTCGTGTTCCAAATCACCTTTCCTCGAGTCCTCGGAGGAGTTCGTTGCCCCGGTCGCCGACATCAATGACGGCACCCGCGACTCTGGTGGAAAACCAGACTCTATCAAATGGAACGATTGTGTTGTTCCTTCTTCTGATGCTGCTGATGAGAGAGAAACTGCTAAAAGTGAACCGACTAAAGTGGTCGTCTTGGGAACGGCTTCCGACCTGGAAAAGGAGATCGCCGTCCCGATTGAAGCCGTTCATTCGAAGATTAGAGGTTACGTGTTTAGAGAAAAGTTACTTCCAGTTCTCTCTTGGTCTTTCGTCATCGTTGATGGTTAAGGAGTTTTTCTGCTCTACTTGATGTGGTTTTATGACGTGAAGCATTTTTTTTTGTATTGTTTTTTATATATATACAAAGTTTTCGTATTTTATTTCGTATATTTCGTGCCGGTTTTTTTTGCAGTTCGTATCCGTCTCGAGGAAACACGTGTGTACTTGGGAGAACGTGCTACTGTCACGTTTCTTGTTTTCTTTTATAATTTTTTCAATAACTCCTGGTCGTTTTCCAATCGGTTCCGTGCGGACCTGAAAAAACGTTCTTCGTTCTCGCCGACCGACTGCGTTTTCGCTTCACACTTTCGTCCATTTTGTAATATTTTCACACACGTGTGTGCATCGTCCGTGTTGTTTACGTGTGAGTATTAAACACATCGAACACGTTGAGTTTTGATAGTAGTGTTTTGTTTGTCATCATCTGCTGCTACTTCGAGCTTTAAAAATGGAGATTTTAAATTCTTTGTAAGCTGTTTGTAATTTATTTTGATATATATATATACTGTATGTATACGAGTTAAGTTTGTATATCCATTGTAATCCTACTTTATTTTTTTGCTTCTCGAATTCATGAACTTCTCATATGAGAGTGGCTTTTACTTTCCGTTGTTATGGTTTTCAATTGGCTGGCCGAATCAGCTGATTCATTCATTCATTCATTTATAGATATATGTTTTGATTTTGTTGTTTTGTTGACAGGTGTGATTAGTTGGGATTGGTGATTTTTTTACAGCTGATGTTTTAACTTGTATCTTGTATTGTATATTCCCGTCGGTTGTATGCATATCTATCTGGTAGTTGTTTATTATTCCTAGTTATGAATCACCTCATCATCGTCCTATCAAAGTAATTTCGTTTGAACCGTTTGATGATTCGTTCTACTATTCTCCTCTCGACAATCAATCAATCAATCTAGTCCGGTAAGAAGTCAAGCAAACATGACATCGTACTGTTTACATTGAACGTGCTGTTGTCACACGTGTGTGTGTGTGTTTGCTGTCAACACGCTTGTTCGCGTGACGAAATGCTCATTGTGATTGTATTAGTTGCTGACTAAAAAAATGGTAGTCATGAAATTTAAATCTGTGTTCGGAATTCCGAGGATTAAGTTACAAGGTTTAACTCCGCTGGTGTTAGGTTTCAGTTTCATCTTCAGTTTCATTCGATTTTAACTTCCACTACTCTTCTTCTCTCGTTCACAAAACGAAAATTCTCTTCTTTTTCTCAGGATATTTCCCAGTACATCATTCTCGTACGTTTGTGACACGTCACAGTCTGATGACATCTTGTCGTGACATGTCACAGTCTGATGACATCTTGTCGTGACGTGTCTGAAGTCGCCATCGGGTCTTCCAAAAGCGAGGCGTGTGACCGCCATGTCATTGAGCGCTCGCAATCACATTTAGCTTTTTTTTTGAACGTGTCATCATCATATCACTCCGAAGGTTCTCAAATTCCATTTTTGTTTTCCATTTCTGTCGTATTAAAACGCTTTCTTTCTTTTCCATTGTTTTGTTCTGCACAACTGAATTTCTTCTCAAATGTTGTTAAGTTTTAATTTCTGTTATCACTCTTGCTCTCTCATTTTGAAGATATATCATTTTCTTTGCAGGAAAAACAGCTTGTTTGTTGCATTTTTTGGCTTTCAATTCCGATTGTTTTCTTGTTGAAACTTTCGGAGGAAAGTACTTGTATATATGTATGTATGTACTTGTATGTTTTTGTAGGTATGTACTTGTATGTATGTGTATGTTTATGTTATACATTGCATTTTTGTACATACAATCTTTGTGTTACTGCGATTAGTACTGTAGTGAGAATTGAAGAGGGAATCTATCGTATCGAAGTGATTTACGTGAATACATCCGTAACACGTGAAGGCAGGAGTTAATTAATTAGTATCCTATGATAGTTTTAAAGATACAAGTGTTTGACTATCATATCGTCTCTCCATTTTTGTTTTTGTTGTTGTTAAGATTTGTTGATATTATGAGTCAACGTCAGTTTTGTGAAGTCGGATGTAGATATTACTTCGTATGAAGATATTATGTTGTTTATCGACAGAAATGAAGATTTGACATTTTGTTTTTGTTTCACGCTTATTTATGACATTTTAAATTAGAAAATAAATAATTTAATGATAAAATAACGAGATTTTATCGCGGCGTTTTTTTCTTTTCGCTCTCACGAGTAATTTGATATTCTTGAAGCAGCAGCGATGATGATTTGATTTTTATGTTGTCGAAAGAATTCCATCAGCCGTTTTTCTATTCACTTTTCTACGTGGAATTTTTGTTTTTCTTCAGTCAATGAATCGTTCATGATATTTTTCAGTCTCCCTAATTCAATTGTTTTGATTGGGAATTTTCATTTATAATTATGATTCATCTATACATTATACATGCATTCATTTCCACACCCAGTCAGTGTGTTAATGCATTCATTCATGCATCAATTATTCAATCGGGGCATTCATTCATGCATCAAGTAGTGCATTCATTCATAAATTAATAGATTCATTCACCAAGCAGTGCATTCATCCATGCATCAATTAGTGCATTCATTCATCAAGCAGTGCATTCATTCATGCATCAATTAGTGCATTCATTCATGCATCAATTAGTGCATTCATTCATCAAGCAGTGCATTCATTCATGCATCAATTAGTGCATGCATTCATCAAGTAGTGCATTCATTCATGCATCAATTAGTGCATTCATTTACACGGCTGATTTATCCGTTTAAAAAGTAATTGATTCGTTCCTCTGTGTGCTCACTCACAAAGCTCCTTCTTCTTGATCGGTCAGTCTAAGTTCAACCGTAATATTTGTACTAGCAAAACAAGGTGGGAAGATTAGAATTGTGTGACGGGAGTGTTACTCATGTTTAGAACACTTGAATTTGTTACTCTCTCTCTCTCTTAGAATTACATTTACAAAAGTTCTTTACATCAATATTAGTGTATCTATATATATGTACTTGTAATTGTCTCATTAATTAGTCATTAACTTTTTTGTTCTTTACAGCACTACGACGGTGACTCAGTCAGTCAACGAGTTCTCACGAAAAATCTTTTTTTAAATTGCTATCGATAGTTGTTTTTAGTTCTTATCGTTGTTGGCAAACTGTAATTATTGTTTCATTCCTTCCACCTTTCGTTTATTAGTCGTACCACAGCAAATCACTCGTCATCAATCGGCTAGCTTCCTTGTTCTGTTCTTATGTGTGTTTGCATTCGACCTATAATAAACAAATATCCATCAGGCCTACATTCAACTTTTAAAAAATGTGCGCAAACTCTTTTCAGATCTCGAATTCACTGCTGTGCCTCTGACCTCTGTCGTTTCATCCTGTGAACTTTTTCGAAATTCCGGAGACGCTTTTGCTATCTCGGTTTTTGTGTTTCTTCTTCGTTGTTGTTGTTCTTTTGTTATTGAAAAATAACTTGCTGGTTTGGGAATCGATCTTTCTTTCTCGACCGTCTGTCATGATCGGGCGAATCTGTTTCTCTCTCGAACGCGTTCGGGTTTTTCCCGCTGTTTTCGTTTTTATAATATAATTACTTTACTATCTATCGTTTGCGTCTCTTTTTCTTTTTTTTATTTAAAGTTGTTATTTTACTGATATTAGATAATGATGTCATCATATATCAACGATCATATAAATAAGTCTAATGATCTTATCGCAGTCGAAACAAAGGCTCTTGATATCACGTGTGTGTGATCGCGTCTGAGGTTGTTAGTCACCGGGTAAATTTTTCTCTGTTGACTTCCTGTTTAGAAAACAAAACAAAACAACCAACTTGAATGCATTTCATCGGATGTCATTTTAAATCTACCTCATTCTTGAAAAAGTTTTTGAAACATAAACGGGATTTCTAATAAAGAGAGTATTATTCTTGAAGAAAGGTCTTTTAACTAACTAGGTAGGTAGGTTAGGTCAGGTACTACCACCAACACTTCTGTTAAGGTCACGCATTCATTGGTTGTTTATTTTTTTAATCATTCTATCGGTCGGTTATTTCCTCGTTGTTCTCCAGTATCGTTTCTTTACGACGTCATAAATGTAGCCGTGTAGTTTCCTTCTGTTTCCAGCACGCTGTTGTATCGAAACCTTCCAACGTTGTATTTCAATCGATGATTCCAACTTCTCTCCAGCATTCTCTAACAAGCGGATGCAGCCTTTTCAACGGAACTGTTAGGTCTTTTATAGCGCTAGAATACATCAAGTAGTCTCGCAGCGTACGCACGGATACGTCGCTCTCTCTGTCCGTGATCTCTCGTCAGCCAGTATAGTTTTTTATGTCGACCACAAATTTGTTTTATCTTCTTTGCAATTATCTACTATCGACACACTGCACTTATGACACTCGTGGGAAATTACCGACCGCAATTATTAAGAAGAGCACGAGCAGCAGCCATTACGAAACTGTTTTTTTCGGACTAGTTTTTTTCGTGTCTGTTTATTATGATAATGATGACGGTAGTTATAGTTACAGTGATGTTAGGAGTGGCTGTAGTTTTTTAAATCGTTTTTTCTTTCACAGTACGTTTTCTAAAGTATATATATACACTAAATTCTATCATTTCTTATTATATTTGGAAAAAAGGATGATATGTTAGTATCTTTCTGAACTACGGTTGATGATGTTGAACTATAATAATGTTCATTAAAGTGGTCCTTTGAACGAAAACATTTAATGGATCTGGCACAGTGGGTTTTTATTGAAAGAAAAATGGTTTGCAAGCAAGTTTTATTAGTGGTTAATAATCATGGAAATACCATATGTAAAAAAAACTATAGTTCATATTATTCTAACTGCTCCAATCAGTGGTTTTCCAAGTTCTGATTAGCATTGTAGTTGGCCTGATACTTCCCGATCTCAGTAAATTAGTTTTAACTTATAATTTCACAATCTAACTTGATGTTCTGTAAAGGATTGATTCATCTGCTTGCACTGAATTTACACTTGATAACTGTAGATTAATATAAATAGTATATTTAATTACATATAAATGAATCGAGATAATTAAATGAAGCACATCCATCAAATGGTCGCGATATGTTTTTTTCTTCTTTCTCTCAAAAAAATATATAAATTTTTCTCGTTCGTATTTACATCAATTAGTGACTTTAGAAAACCAAAAAAAATCATACTGATTGTTCGGTTAACAGTTTCGCTTCTTAACATGACGTATACAATACATTGTATCTACACCACGACATCAAGCAGGTTTATTTGAATGGTGTGACCTATATATCACATCTAAAACTTTTATTTTAGTTGGTTACCTCTAAAATGCACAGTTTTTCTTCTCAATCTATCAATATAGTTAGTAAATGTAAACCCACAATCATAATAAGTTGTATCAATTTTTTTATTTCTTACAAACACACGTTTTAAACGAGTCTTTCCTCCAAACTAAACGTACGAAATAACGTTTCGTCTATCGGCTCGTTTTAAATTTTGTTCTCTTTTATTTATTGAAATTGAAGTATGCATGCAAGCGACTGGTTTCGGGTTGCCCTTTGAACTGTTGATCTGTCAGGTTTTGATGATACAAAATTGCTCATTTAAAATCTTTTCTATCAGTGCTGAGATTCGTAGCAAGGAATTGTTTGTAAATAAACTTTTATTATCGACTTTGTAGTAAAATTTTTTGCTTGAATAAATAAAATACAAGAGAATATTCATCCAACTATAAAGGTTTCTTTTTTATTGAACCTTTAATTTTGACAGCGGTCTTGAAGTTCCATACAACCCGATAATTCTGACCTGACTATTTGTAATCGTGTACTTATAATGTTATCAATACAGCACGGTAATCTATAAATATATATAAATGAATGTCTGTTTGTGTCCTTTATGCATTGCTCCCTTATTCAACCGATCGTAATGAAAATTTCACACGACATTGAAAGTCAATAGGTTTGTTAAAAAAAATTGATATCGTTCACAAAGTGAGTGGGAGCAGGAACTGGAGAATGAGCGGGAACGGAAAAGCGACCGGGAGAGTGAGGAGAGCAAGTGCGACCAGGAATGTATGCGGGGGAAAAACGGGAGCTAGTTTAAACTAAAGACAAGCTTTTTGAATTTAATAAAATTAAGGAACCATTAATGCTCTGATTGAATTACAGCATTTCAATTTTATTGAATGGTTATATAAAGTGTCAGATCCGTATCTGTCCGCCTCGCGTTTACTACAAGCCTGGCAGTCATCAGAGATCTTTGTTTTTGTTTGGAGAAATTGTGACAAACAAATTATTATTAACATTTGCTTGTGTATCTACTTTCTCCAAATATATCACGTATCTTAGTCTTATATCTTATCTTAAATGACAGCAAAGTTAAGCGTTTCAAAAGTGGTCAATCTCGGCACATAATTTGCTACTAGCCGAAAAAGCTAATGGATAATGCCGATAATGTTCATCTTCGCCCAAAGATTAGCTGCTAATCTTTAGCATCTGCGGCATTGCAAAAAAACATGATTTAACTTCAGTGCACTTTAATAACCTACTCTATTAATTATAATGCACAAAATAAAATATATATAATAAAAATAATAAAATATAAACGAGACGAGACGAGACCACTAGTTAATTTACACCTAACTGCTATCGGCACGCAAAACCACTATTATCGCTCAATAATAACACGAACCCAAACAGCAAATAAAAAATAAAAAAAACTCATAGAATTTTTTTGTTTCTATTGAGCCAACAAATAAAAATATACAAATTTAAATTAAAAAAATACTATTTATTTTTTTTAATTACAAATTTATTTTTTCAAAATTTATTTTCAAATGCATTGTTACGAGGAGCGGGAGAGCGAGCGGGAGCGGGAAAGCAAACGGGAATGGAAACGGAGCCGGAGAACAAGCGAGGAAAGAAACGGGAGCAAGAGAGAGAAAAAAACCTCGGGCAACGCCGGATAACCCCGCAAGTTACCTACATATATAACTACACATATTTGTTATTTCTTATTTAAAATTATTTTGAAAAACACTTTTTTACGTTAAGTAACATTTGCTGAGAGTGAACTTTATACACATTCCGAGTCACAAAAAATGTCTTGAGGAATAATCAAGGAGTTGAGTCAGTTGAGGCTTTGAGGGGCGAGTTGGAGTTTGGGGAAAAGAAATGACAACCCTATATGACTTTGCATAAGCCCAGTGGTTGAAGAATCAAGTTAAACGTGATAAAATATACGTGTTTTTAGTCAAACGTTTTCAAGCTGGCTTTTGGTGTTTGTACCGATAAAATAATGAAAGTCAAATTCTCGGTATTTTTTAAAAGTCTCTGTTATTTGTATATTACAATTCATTATTTTATGTTTAAAAAAAATAATTTATTAATTTAGACGGAGATTAAATCTGATCGACTTGTTTTGTGGATATGAAAATATCTATATAATATAAGCGTTTCTAAATGGCTTATACATGATATATATAATAGCCATCGGTGGCACAAATAGTTCTGTTAACTTTTGAACGTTATAACTCAATTTCACTTTTACACAAATCCAAATCAGCATTCTGCTGTTAGAGGACTGAGACTCGCTTTTTCGCAGAATAATAATTGTCGATCACAACCTTATCATTCATCTTCTTCTTAGGCATCCTCTTAGCTGCTTCTTTCTTCGCTCGGCCTGTTGAAGAAACTCTTCGGAATCTCAAAACTTTTTTTCTTTTCAGGCTTCTACTAGAGAACTAGAGTGCATATACTGATTCTATGAAGATCTGAAAAATCGTGAGTAATATAATATAATAATAATCACGTTGTTGCTTAACTTCGCAAAACCTTTATTTTTTTATAGAATATTATTAATTCATTGTTTAGATATAAAATTATAAGGCTTTTAAAAATGTTTATTTGTTTTATTTGGATTGTTCTTATTTGGTTTTTTTCGTTACAACATCGTCGTTTTTTCTTCAAAACTTGTTCTGTGTTTAGGCAAGTAATAAATTTTTAATGTGAATTAAAAAGGTTGTAGAATATAATCAAACAGATATAACAAAACTGAAAAACACATTATTTCTTATATCATTTCAGATATGGTGACTTTCATCATCACAATCACCACCACAGTCGAAATCGTCATCATCATCACCATCGTCATCATCATCACCATCGTCGTCATCATCATCATTTTCGCCATAATCCATCATCATCATCATAAGCAACAGCACCAACAATATTTAAACATCATCATCATCGTCGTCGTCATCATCATCATCGTCGTCATCATCATCATCATCGTCGTCATCATCACCATCATCGTCGTCATCATCACCAACAGCACCACCATAGTCCAGTTAAACTTGTATTCTCCATTTATTCCATTTTCAAGCATGGCTGGCTGTCGATCACTAATTCTTTATACGAACATCAAAACAAAATAAAACTTCTCACAATTCATGAACCTTGTCCGTCTTCTGTATCACTATAGCTTGTTCATTCATCCGTCCATTCATTCATCCATCCATTCATCCGTCCGTCCATACATCCATCCATCCATCCATCCATCCATCCATCCATCCATCCATCCATCCATCCATCCATCCATCCACTCGTCATGACAGCATCTGCTGGACATTTGACAGACGTCGTATTAAAAGTGTCGTCACCAAAGAAGTTGTTGTTAATATCCTTTTTCTTCACTTCAGCCCACTCTCATGTCGGTACTGATACTAGCTGTCAAAATCTTTAATTTCTCATAAAACCACCTCTCATAGTGTTGTTTCAATGAACATTAACACGTATACACGTAGTGTACAATTATTTAAACAAATTATTTCAGTGTTTTATTAAGAAATTAATTGCCTAATAAGATATGTTTTTATATGATCGTAGAAGATGAAATAATTCTCTAGATTGATTGATTGATAAGTTTGAGTACGCTCGAATGCGTGTATTTTTAGTGTGTACCAGCTAGCTATTCGATGTGAGATACTAATGGAATGTTTGTTAACATGCATCCTGAATATCTGATCTTTAAATATAAATATCAATATCAGATTTCTTTGCTTCTTCCTTCTTTCTCTTCTTGTCACTCGTTCTCTCTCTCTCTCTCTCTCTCTCTCTCTCTCTCTCTCTCTCTCTCTCTCTCTCTCTCTCTCTCTCTCTCTCTCTCTCTCTTTCTTTCTTTCTTTCTTTCTTTCTTGCTTTCTCTATTAATCTCTTCTTTTTCAGTTCTTCATTCTTTCAGACTCTCAGAATTCAAACTTTTTCCTTGGCTAACAGCTGAGTTGGCCTGCTGATAACTTAGCTTTAGAAGTTCAATAAATGACAGCTAGCGTCTCTCTCCTCTTTCTTCTTCTTCTCCTTCTCTCTCTCTCTCTGTAATGGGAAACAGATCTTGACCCGTTTAATGAGAATCGTGAGAATCGAACACTTGTTAGTTAGAAGGCAACCAATTGTGAGAGAGTTAAGAAATTGTGAGAGAGTGAAGATGGAAATTGAAGAAAGAGAGAACAAGAAGGAAAATCAGTGAAGGAGAAGAGAGAAGAGGTGAGAAGAGGAGAGGAGAGGAGAGGAGAGGAGAGGAGAGGAGAGGAGAGGAGAGGAGAGGAGAGGAGAGGAGAGGAGAGAAGAAGAGAGAAAAGAAAAGCAGTCAAATTTGTTAAACGATTACTCTTATCATCGTCATCATCATCATCATCACCACCACCCACCACTGTCATCATCACCGCTAATAAGTACACAACCGAAATTGTACTCGATATTATTCAGCTCGCTAGGTTTGTAATCAGCAATCCAAATCCATTGAATTGAAATGCAATAAATTTTCAGCAATCTCCACCAAATGAACTCAAACAATTAAATTAAGACTAGCTGGTAAGAAATATCTACGAATTTGTTGTTCAATTTAAATAAGTTATAAATAGCAGTATAAATGAATATTCCTATTAACCGTTTGATTAATCAATCAATCAATCAATCAATCAATCAATCTAGTAAACTTTATAAGCGAACACATAGACAAACTGATTAAGATGGACAGATGAACCAATGGTTGGATTAATTAAATGAATGAATTAATGATAGATGGATGGATCGATTGATTGATGAAGAATGAATGAAAGTTATCACGGACGGATGAGCGAACTGATAACGTTGAACGTAGAGAAGGCGGACGGACGGGTTGCAAACCAACAAAAAAGTTTATAAAGAATCTTTTTAATAAAATTTAATACTTAAATTATAAACTTTTAATTATTTTTCGACAATTTTATTTCTGTTATTTATGTCAAGTATTTATAATGGTGATGATGATTTGATGATGATGATAATGATGATGATGATAATTATGGTTGCCATATTATATTTCTTTGGTCTAATGGTACATGTTTTTAGACCATAGATATATAACTACGATAAATATGCTACTATAAATACTTACGATATCTATCTTTTAGACATTGATAAATGATATATATCAAATCGATGGTTTTAGATGAAATCTCTTCTAATATAAGTTCACTTTTAGTATCCAGGCCAGGAAAACAATGTCGGTGTGAATGTACTATTGTATGTATGTGTGCATGTGTGTGTGTGTGTGTACTCAGTGATAAAATATCGAAATGAATTATGGAGAGGAGAGAAGTTGTTTACTGTTTCTTCTTCGAAGTAGAAGAAGTATAATAATTCTATTCTTCATATTTCTTGCAGCCCGAGACGTGTACACTACGCATGTTAAATCAAAAATTTTCTAAAAATTTCAAGTTTTAGTGTTTTATTTTTATTTTTTTATTTTTTAATCTTTCAAGAACAATGGAGGAATAATTAATCAATCAATCAAGCTAGTCTACGAAAAATGAAATTTTTTTGTTAGAATGAAAGAAGACGGGGAGGGGGTAGAAAGGAAGAAAGGGGCGGTGACCCCATTCGGAGTTTTAAACGATTAATTTTTTAACTGGCATGTGGGACTTATTAATCAGTTTGCATTACTATTGTTAGTAGTATTGTTACTGTTCTTGTTGAATTGTTTACTGGGTAGCCCCGTGGTTGCGGGTTTCTGCCCTGATCCGTCAGTGTAAGAAACAGAGACCCCCTAACTAAATTGTACCGACAAAATACCTACCAGTTGAATACGAGAGGTTTTGCTTTCTTTGTCTGCTCTTGACATAAAATATAAATATTTATTTAATATTTTAAAAAGAATGTTTTTTCTCTAGATTTTATTAGATTATAACATTAAATAGCTTAATAATTATAATAAATATTTTTTGCTTTTAGTATAAAAAATCAGGTTGTTGGTAAACAAGTATTAGCAGTTCATCATCGGACGGACTGTGGGAGTGAGAGAGAGTCAGAGAAAGGAGAGGGGAAAATATGGAACGTTGGTCCACAAGAGGTTGGTTTGAACGTATTTTATTTCACTCATTCGCGCCCCGCCGGGGTATTATAAACTTATACTCAATCGGGTATTTTAAGGCGATCTCGTGAACCGAGTGGTAGGTACCCTTGGGTGAAAACTGAGATCACGGTGGTACATACGGCCGACACAATGCATACGGCTGACCCGACCCGACATGACCCGTAGCAAATAATTTATTTATTACTAGGTTGGTGGGTTCGTGGTGGAAGGCCATCCCCGTGCGTTTTGGGGGATCAGTTAGTCAGTCAGTCAATAATTTATGCTAATATATTATTAATTGTTATATAATAACCTGTAATTTTGATAACTGTAAAAACTATGTTTTTATTGGTTGGATCTAATGAAGTTAAGCAACAATTTATTTTGTGCAATGACAAATGAACTATTTTCTATAAAAAATTTTTAATGGCCTCGCCCCAACCCGCTCAGACCAGCTATAGGGTTCAAAGTAACGGACCCGATCTACCCGTTTATGCATCTTAATCGCTCTGAGAGAGAGAGAGAGAGAGAGAGAGAGAGAGAGAGAGAGAGAGAGAGAGAGAGAGAGAGAGAGAAGAGAGAGAGAAAGGTGAGGGGGGGCGGTTGGGAAGTATTACCAATATGAAGTTTCGTTATTTGCGTAGTCAATAAAAAAATTTCTTTCACTCCACAGATGTCGCTAGCAAGGCGAATTTAGAAAACGTGGTTGAAGAAGCCGTCAAAAAGTTAACTCAGGTAAATATTATGATGATGATGATGATGATGATGGTGATGGTGATGATAATGATGATGGGGATGATGATGATGATTTGATGACGGTAGTAATGATGATGGTAGTGGTAATGATTATGGTGGCTGGGATGATGATGTTGGTGATGGTGATGGTGATAGGCGTGAGTAGTTTTCATCCACCAATCGATTTCATTTCATTTCATTAAATTGAGCATAAAATTAGAAAATAAAAGCCGAAACATCCGGAAATTTATAAATAAATGTGTGCTCCATATCGAAGATTTTTATATTTTGTCTTACTATTTCCTTTTTTTACTATTTTTTATAGTTTTTATTGCAATTTTTCATATTTATTTGAATTGATTTAGATGACTTATGTGAGGATTCAATTTCAAAATACTTTTCCAGGGTCATTCACACACGATATCTTATTGGTTTTGACGATGACGACGACGATGATGATGATGATGACGATGTAGATGTTGATATTGGTGATCGTTATGAAGAGGATGTTGTTGATGATGACGACGACGATGATGTTGATATTGGTGATCGTTATGAAGAGGATGTTGATAAGGTTGATGATGATGACGATGATGATGATGATGATGATGACTCTATTGAAGTGATGCCGATACTCATCTACTTGACAAAAATATGACTTGTGAGAAAATCTTGATAAGATTATAATGACGACGATAGTCGACGATACTAACTCTAATACCGATGATACCAAAAATCGATTTTCAACCCAAGATGGCCGACAAGATATCTTTTGTAACAATGATAACCATTAAAAATGTTTGTCCATGTTAAAAACAAATGAGAGTTATAAAAAAAAACATTCAAATTTTTCGTTCATATCTTTAATCTTATTATTATTTATTCTTTCTTTTGTTTCCTCCTCTTCCCCTATTATTGCCACTAAATCTTTAATTTAATCAAATTGACATGGAGTCGTTTGAGTTCAATTTAACAGAAGTGTCCACACCCTTTATAACCTCTGACCTCTTAAGTATCGTATGACATTCTTTTCATTGATGTCAGTCTGTCTGTCTGTCTGTATGTATGTATGTATGTATGTATGTATGTATGTATGTATGTATGTATGTGTAAATTGTCTTTACAGTATCTAGTGCTTTCTCTCTCTCTCTCTCTCTCTCTCTCTCTCTCTCTCTCTCTCTCTCTCTCTCTCTCTCTCTCTCTCTCTCTCTCTCTCTCTCTCTTTCTCTCTCTCTCATTTTTCTTCGTTGTTTTTTATTTATCTTCAGTTATGCATAGCGCTTAATATAGCTTTGTTGATAGATCGATCTAAGAAGCCATCTTCTTTAAGTTAATAATTATTAATCAAATTAAATTAATCCTTATTTTTAGCATCATTTATATAAATACGTACGTCCACACTACAAGGCTCGTATTAAAACTTGTTTTGTTTTATCACTTTATTTTTTTATAATTTGAAAATTATTGTCTGAAAATAATTTTAGCGTTATCTTGGTTTATATAGTATTTTTGGTTTATGCGTCGCTAAAAAAAAGATTGCTGGGAAATCCCAGCCAGATAAAAAACAACATAGAAATAGTTTCCGTAAACACAGAGCGAGAGAGAGAGAGAGAAAGAGAGAGAGAGAAGCAGGCAGATAGTGAAATGGAGGGAAAAAGAGAGAGAGAGACAGATAGAGAAAGAAGGATATACAAAACAATTTCTTTGTTTTCCTTTTCTCTTTGACTTCATGACTTCTGGAATGACTCATTCTCAGTGCCGGAGACGACGAAGATGGAAGCGAAATGTTGTGTATTATATTGAAAATAAAGGAATTGTTTATTGAAAATATTCACTCCATTTATTCATAATGTATTCGTAATGTATTCATAATTTATTCATAATTTATTCATAATTTCTTTCTTTCTTTGTTTATCGTATACTTTTTGTAGTAAGTAAGCAAGACGTTCATCATTTGTAAATTATTAATTCCATAAATACCAAAAATGTATATAATCATAATAATCAACCTTCAGAATCAACAACAATAAATAATATAATTAGACGTAAACATGACAAAGATAAAAAAAATTAATTGTTGCTGAAACAGTGGTTTCTTAATTATACATATAACGTCGATGAAACAACGTATTGAAATTTTATATTCAGTGAGTTATGGTGGTTGTTATATGGGGGTGGTGAGTCCCCAGAGGTAATATTTTGCACTAGCTGGGATACTCCGCGTTTTTGGTGGGTAGTGGGTGGGTAGATGGGTGGATGGATGTATGGATGGATGTATGGATGGATGGATGGTTAGATAAATACCAACAGGAAAGCATGTATAAAATCACTCACGCGAGTTTGTAGGAAATAATTGCATCAAAAGAAAAGGTGTTTACTGTTTATATATAAATACTAAATACATACATACAACAATACATACATACATACATACATACATACATATATACATACATACATACATACATACATACATACATACATACAACAATACATACATACATACATACACACATACATACATACATACATACATACATACATACATACATACATACATACATAAATACATAAATACATACATACATACATACATACATACATACATACATACATACATACATACATACATACATACATATTGAAATTTTATATTAAGTGAGTTATGGTACATACATGCAACAATACATACATACATACTTACATACATCATACATACATACATTATGATATACTAGCAGTGCCCGTAGCGGCTTCGCTCGCATGAAATTAGAGAGTTTGAACCGTGCATCCATAGTAGAGATCAATTTTTTAGGTCTCGGCTCGGCCGGTCGACAACTTAGCCCAGCCCGTTTTAAAAACCTAAACTCCTGGCCCGGAACAGCCCGTTTGAATTAGGCCCGGCCCATTCTTACAGGCCTAGAAGTTCTATATACTTGATGAAAAACTTCGGCCCGTCCCACCTTGACTTCAGGTTTGGCCCGGCCCAACTGAAGACCCTAAAATCACTAAAATATCAATATACTTGGTGAAAAACCTCGGCCCGTCCCACTTTGATTTAAAGTTTGGCCTGGCCCGTGTGAAGACTCTAAAACAACGGCTTGGCCCAACCGGTGATAAACTGGACTTAGCTACTTTTAACCGGCACAAAACTTCAAAATACTAATTTTTACATTTGTAGCACTTACAGTTTTTGAGTAGCAGTTATTTTGAAATCAAATAACCCCACATTTGAGGTCCTGGAAACCAAATTTTTAAAAAATGTTGAAACACTTATATCATTATTTTTTGAGTAAATACTAAATACTAATTTTGACATCTGTAGCATTCACAGTTTTTGAGTAGCAGTTACTTTAAAAACCAAAGAAACCTTTTTCCACCCCACATTTGAGATCATGAAAACCAAAATTTCATATATCCTTATTTTTAGAGTAGAAACTAAATACTAATTTTTAATTTTGTAGCATTTACAGTTTTTGAGTAGCAGTTACTTTAAACACCAAGTAACCCAATTTTCCACCCCACATTTGAGGTCCTGAAAACCAAATTTTCAAAAAATAGTGAAACACGTATATCATTATTTTTAGAGTAGAAACTAAATACTAATTTTTACTTTTGTAGCATTAACAGTTTTTGAGTAGAAGCTACTTTAAAAACCAAATAACCCAATTTTCCAACCCACATTTGAGGTCCGGGAAACCGAATTTTCAAAAAAGGGTGAAACACGTATCTTTTTATTTTTTAAAAAGAATCTATATACCAAATTTCAAAATCTCCTCATTTTTGGTTTTCGAGATATACATTGTTTTAGAAAAAAGTTTGTTTTCCATTTTTTTTCCCTCAGGAGCAAAATTTTCAAAAATCCTTTCTTAGCGGATGTTTACGCTATAAAAGTAATATAAGTTCCAAATTTCACGTTCCTAGGATGAGGCGTTTGAGCTCGGCGTTGATTATCAGTCAGTCATCTGTCAGTCAGTCAGTCAGTCAGTCAGTCAGGACATGTTCTTTTATATATATAGATAAATAGAACAACTCTGCTGCCAAATTATCTCTCACTCTACTAAAAAAGTTTCTTTCAAATCGGGAGAATAAAAAAATCGAAATTAATTAATAAACCCTGAAAAACAGGAAACTCAGTAGAGGAAAAAACGAAAGAAACAAAAAGAAACAAAGATTTAAAAAGTAAAGAAGTGGTATAAAAAATAAAAATAATAATTTTGTGTGATTATAAATTGAAATATGCTACAAGTTTTGTCTATTCGATTTTGCTGTTTTTTGTTTCATTTCCGATCAGAGAAGAGAAAGACGAAATTGTTGTACTGAATTAAAATATATCGCTAAATAAATAAATAAATAAGTAAGTAAATAAATAAATAAATAAATAAATAAATAAATAAATAAATAAATAAATAAATAAATAAATAAAAAAGATAAAAAAAATTGGACCACATTCGCTAGTAGTCATAGTAACAACAGACCGGCCCGGTTGTTCTTACTACTTCTGATTTGCTCTTTCTGCTGCTATTGTGGAGAGGAGGAGAGAGAGGTTGGATATTTAACTGATATCGTAAAAAGAGGTAGTAAGGAAAAAAAGAAAAATAAAGGTAGAGAGAGGTGGAAAAAGAGAGGAGAGAGAGGTGGAAAAAGAGAGAGGAGGAGAGAGAGAGCGAGAGATAGAGAAAGGTGGAAGAAAGTACAGAGAAAGCAAAAAGTAACGAGAAACGGAAAGAGAAACACGCATGCATACATAGACTTACCAAAAACCAATAATATTTTTTGTGGATGTAGAGCCAACAAGGCGAAAGAAATACAGGAATAGAAAGAAAATGTAAAGACAAAGAAAGAGCGGTTGAATTGCACGCGTCTCTGCAAGCGAACGAAGCGATATAAGAAATTAAATACGCTAAAAAATTCATTCCTATAAATGTGCCAATTACAACTTCGACTCTCAGCCGTTATTAGGATGATGATGATGATGATGATGATGTAGCGCTTCATAAAAGCAGACGAGCAATGTGAATTTCCGTTACTTCCCGCCACGCACGCGTTCATATCGGCGGTCGGTAACCGCCGTCGTCGCCGTCGCTGTCGCCATCGTCGTGGACGCGGACGTCCTTCATGGGAGAATGTTCAGAAGTCAACTTACCATCTTCCTGGGATTTCAAGTGAACGACCGACCCGGCTCCACGACCCGGTCCCACGACCCGACCTGTGACCAACGGGTCAGCGAAGGGGTCAGCGAACTCATTAGCATAAACACCTGCGGTAGTGCCACCACTGCTGAAGAAGGTAACTGGAGAGAACAGATTGGACGACACACCTGGAGTAATCGTTGTAATAATAACCATCGTCGCCATCTTTGTGACCGTAGTTGTAATTGTTGTTCTTGTTGTTGTTATTGCCACTACGGAGATCAACAAGATAAGTGTTGTTGTTCTTTTATTAATAATAATAGTAATAGTAGTAGTAATAATAGCGTTAGTGTTGCCGTAACGAGACACAGTTGTTGTTCGAAGCCTGGTGACTGCTGCGGTTGTTTGACATCGACTGGTTCCGTTGACGACTTCCCCTGGAGAAGGATGGACGCGAAACAACGTCGTATTGCTAATTTTCAGCGCTGTTTTTCAGTTGATGACGAAGACGATGATGGTGGTGGTGGTGGCAGTATTGGTGGTGATGGTAACAGTCGTGGTATTAGCGACAATAATGGAGATTCAAATGGAAAAACTAGCGGCAAACGGCTCCTAGCCTGTGGAGAAAACGTTGGGGAAGAAATTGATGATGACGATGAAAATGAGAAGGATGAAGCTGCTGATGAAGATACAGAAGATGAGGGGGAAAATGTTTCATTGAAGCATAAACGTTTTAAATTTCAGGTTGTTTCCTTTTCTCCGCTTGCTCACTCATTCACTCACTCACTCACTCACTCACTCACTCACTCACTCACTCACTCACTCACTCACTCACTCACTCACTCACACTCACTCACTCACACTGATTCAGTAATATCTACGTATTTTGTTTCTTCGCGTTTAATAACGGTATAAAATATCGTAAACCGTTTTTATTTATGTATACAAATTCACCTCTTAAAAATAGCATCACAGTGCACTGGTGGAGAAGTACCAACTCTTTCTTAGTACTCAGGCACTTGTGGCTACCATTAATCGGTTGGCACTTTGGCGTAGTTTAATCGCTATTATCGTGCACTTGCATTGCTGAAACTGCGATGAACCACCATCATCATCATCATCATCATCATCACCATCATCATCATCACCATCATCATCATCATCATCAGTATTATAATAAATCAAGGTCGCCAACTTTTCAGCAAGTAACCATCCATCATGAGGTACGGATAGACAAAACCCGTACATTAGGCTATTAGACAGACCTCCGGAAGAATTTTAGAGGAAAGAAAGAAAGCTTATACTAATGCTTGCATCTTTATTTATTTATAATATAAATCGTGGCGTGTGTTTAAGTAATCGCGTTTCTTCATAACAACATGTAAGAGCACATACACATTTATACACACTTACATACACACTTACACACACACATACATTTGCACAGTTACCGCGTTACAATTACAATACAGTTTTTTCCACATTATTACAAAACAAAACAGTGAAATATGTATTTTTAAGAAGCCTGATAAACTAGCTTCAGAAGCACAGAGGCAATAAATACATTAAATACCGTAGTTTTAGAGGCTGTATTTACTTACCGTAGTGTCAGAGGCTGTAGTTACCGTAGTTTTAGAGGTAGTAAATACCGTTGTTTTAGAGGTAGTAAATACCGTAGTTTCAGAGAGTCAGGGCAGTAGATACCGTAGTTTCAGAGGCAGTAGATACCGTAGTTTTAGAGGTAGTAAATACCGTAGTTTCAGAGAGTCAGGGCAGTAGATACCGTAGTTTCAGAGGCAGTAGATACCGTAGTTTTAGAGGTAGTAAATACCGTAGTTTCAGAGAGTCAGGGCAGTAGATACCGTAGTTTCAGAGGCGGTAGATACCGTAGTTTTAGAGGCAGTAGATACCGTAACTTCAGAGGACCAGATACCGATGCCAGATACCAGCTTCAGAGCCAACAAGTATCGTGTTGTACAATGTGTATCACGTGATGTTAACTGACACCCGTTGTATTTTTCTATTGCGGATAATGTTACAAAATGTAGACTATACAGTCTAATTAGTGTAAGTCTGATAAGATGTGGATGAGGGGGTGACGGGGCAAGTTGCCCCCATAAAAAATGGCAACTTGACGCCACTGTTAACCGACTGCATACATACATACATACATACATACATACATACATACATACATACATACATACATACATACATACATACATACATACATACACACACACACACACACACACACACACACACACACACACACACATACACACACACACACACACACACACACACATACACACATACATACATACATACATACATACATACATACATACACACACACATACATACATACATACATACATACATACACACACACATACATACATACATACATACATACATACATACACACACACATACATACATACATACATACATACATACATACATACATACATACATACATACATACATACATACATACATACATACATACACATATTGTACATTGCGGACAGTTTTGATAAAGAAAAAAAATCATTAATCATTTTCGCATCACAACAGAGTATAAACATTGTGCTAGATCTCTCAGTTTCAAGGCCTAAATAACTGTGATTATGATGGCAATGATGATATTATCGGTGGTGGTGGTAATGATGATGCTGACAATGATATTTATTGAATTTCCAGTGTCATGATATGTTTACTTGTTATTAAATAGAGAAGAACGTTGTTGAAAAAAATCAGACGAGATGAGAAAAGAAGGAAGAGAAGAAAAAGGAATGAAAGGAAACAAAATTAAATTATCTACAGCCGCATAGCTAGGGTGGGGCAGGGGGCTAGGCTCCCCACAAAAAAGTTAAAGTACATTCATTTTTGAGTGCCACTTACAGAACAGTCCAGTGGCGCCACTTTACGATGTTGGCAACTTGCAGATAAGATTAGCGGCTCACAAACCGTTTCGGACCATCTAGACAAATTTTGACAGAGAAACACCGACAGAGACAGAGATTTAGTCAGCTGGTTTGAAGAAGTAGAATTATTTTGTTTAACAAGAATGTCATGTGGTCAAACTTGTTACTATAAACTATGAAATATGTAGCTAAAAACAATGTTAAAAACTTGAAGCACTGATTTTGTAAAATAAAAATGTAGTCTAAAAATATAGCGTTAAAATCACGATTAACTTTAGATTAAAATTTTAATCGTTCGATTAACTTTAGATTAATTTTTTAATCGTAGAGCAACTCTAGTAAAAATGTTTGAAACTATGGCTCATGGACTGTTTTCGAGACTTGCTATGATTCATGTAAGACGTTAATCTTAAATTAGCCAGTTTTAATCTAATAAAGATTTTGAAAAAAAAGGAAAGAAAGAAAGACCAGCTAGTTAAATGATTGAATGAATCAGTTTGTAAACGTGCAGTGAGATTAGTTGTTGTTTTCTCCATCTCTTGAAAGATGGATGAAATTAGATTTCATCGGTAAGGTGTGACTCTTAGGAGACGTTATCATCACCATCACCTCCGTCATTATGATCATGATCATCATCACCATCACATGTTTGATTGATCAACAGTACAACCTTTGCCAATAATTGTCAATAAAGAATAAAATCTAACCGTTAGCCATTACGTTTTTTTGATTTCCAGGGATGTGAAGACAAAGAATCGGGGATATTCCCACATCGTCGTCAGCGTCAGCAGTCTCTACCTGGAGGCATTCCCGGTGGGAGGTTTTACGACTGGAACACGACCCATTTCTATCCTGACGTCCATGAAGTCGACGTCGGTCTGACGTTCCAGGCGCCAGACAGCAGCGACTTTGACGCCGAGCGCTACATAACCCAGGAGTCGCATGGCTCAGTGCCGACTTACATTTCGATTTCGAGATCGTCGGAAAACTTGCGCAGCAGCAACTTCTGCAGCGGTGGCGAACAGTTTTTTGACAAAAGAGGAGGATTAAGGCGTGATGGCAATTCCACTCCGTTGAATGCAGAAAAGGAAGCACACGTCACAAACTCTTATTATTCATCTACTGAGTCAGACACAGATGAGTACGACAGTTACAACAAAGTCTGGCAGAGAAGTCCCGTCGTGGCCAACAACAGGCACAAGAAACGCGACTTGCGACCATACTCTGCGGACATGCGCTACCAAAAACCACCCAGAGAACGCCAAGATATTTTTCCAGAAAACCATTTCAAAGAAGCTGGCTTGGCAACATCAAGTTTCAAATCTACAAAAGTTTCACCTTCAGAAAAGAAGCATGCCAATAGAAATTGCCATTCGGCCAAAAGCAGTCCTCTTGCAAAAGTCAGACCGACTGCCGGGAATTTCCCCATGCCTATAATTACCACGAAAAAAGTATTTGGGACCAGAAGCCGATTTGATGATAGAAAAAGATCAGATGGTCAGGTTTATCGAGAAAAAAACCGCATGTTTCCGCCAGAGAACAGCGAGAAAAGTCAGCAGAACAGATGTGATAATAAAGTTTCCGAGGTGAAAATAATTACCAGCAAAACGATTTCTCTAGAAAATTTGTGCAAATCCAAAAACCTTGGCTTCAACAAAAAGGACAACTTTGACAATACTCTAGTCTACAATTATAAAAAAACTGAGGAAAATTTAAAGCCAAAGATTTCAGCTAACGCTGGAGATATTGCGGATTTTTCTTACGGATTAAATACCAATAGGCAGCTGAGTAAGAAACCTCCAAAAAACACGATGACTTCGACGGCTACGACCAGCGCTCCAGACGGTATAAAAGCAAGTCGAGGTGGCATTCCAGTCAGATACACAAAGTCTGTTACAGGAATAATCAATACCCCTGCCAAAGAAATCATTCGTTATCCTGCAACAGCAAGTAGAGCTGCTGCATTTATAACGGACGAAGAAAAGTTGATACTTCAAGACTTCAAAAAGGAATCCCAAAACAAAAGTAATAGAGAAATTCCAAAATACCATCATCAGGCGACGACGGAAGGCCCTGAAAACCGTAGCAATGTCCAGTCTAGTCTTGATATTGTGCCTCCTGATGAATACGTCTGCGTGGTCAAGAAATTCCACAATCGCAGTAGTGGTTCCGGCACCGAGCAGAAAGAATACAACTGCAACGCTGGAAATCAGATTAGCAGAGACGCTTCTACAAAAAAATGCGATGCTGCAAAACTTCAGCAACCCTTCTCCTCCGTGGAAAACAGACCGAAATCACTGGCACTGACGTCGGCTTCTGGAGTTGATGCTCGACGTACTAACGTAAAAGACAGCGTTTTACCGAAAAGAAGCCTGGCTAAGGACACCACTGACGGCATTCCTATTCAAAGCAGACAAGAGGATTCTGTAAAATCGTCTAAGCTCGGCGTCGTCCACCTGAGTGGTTTCAAGCAGCGAGATCCAGATCGAGTTGTGATTAGAAATTGTAATGTCGACAAAAACAAAAAAGCTGCTCAAGAGGTCGCACCTAACTTTTCCAGCAAATCAGAGAAACAGTCAGACATATGTAACTACAAACCACCTAAAGTGCCGAGAGATGGTAAACATGCTTCAGCCGGCTCGTCCACTGATTGGCTGTTTGAATCCACTTATAGCACCAAGCCGGCTAGTTACCAGGACGATCACATAACGTCTTCAGATTTTGTCCATCCTTTGCCGGAATCACATTGTACAGTTCCAACATACAAAACACAGAAGGCAAGCCGGAATAATTCATCAGGGAATTTCGATCAGTTATGGACACAGCCCAATGAAACAGCTCATCCTTCACACGCACTAGCTGCCAACACTGCAGAAAAGAGCAGTTCTACAACGGTGTTTGGATTGACTGGATATCGTAAAGATACACCGAATCAGTCACAGATTAAGGAATCTTATAAAATTCTTCCTAGTTCTTCGAACTCTGGTGTGTACGGCTTGAATCAAAATTCTACTCGCATTCCAGGCGGCCAAAAACTTGTTTCCCAACTGGATCGCGCTTTCGAATCAAAAAAGTCCTTTATAGACAGCGAAAAAATAGCCGGATGCACTCCCATCAATTCAGTGAGCAGTCACTGTGATCTGAGAAGACGTCCGATATCCAGTTGGATAGATGTTAATAACGATTTTGCGTCGCTTGATGACTACGACTATCTCGACCGGAAGACTTTTGACCGCACTATTTCTGCTGATAACCAGTCTTTTGCCGTCGGCGTCAGCGGAACTAGTAGCGACAATAATTACCTTTGTGACAGTGATGGATACCCGAATACTGGCGAAGCTTTTTACGACGATTCGACCGAGACTTTTTCCGAAAACTTCGATAGTCTAGACAGCTTCCATCGCGATAAGAGATGTCCTGAAGCCGTTGAACTGATATTTAACAGTATCGAACCCAGGCATGATTTCAGTCACCAAAACAGCCTTGCAAGCAATGCACTGTCCTCCTCGTTGCCGCAGAGAAGACAAAAAACTCAGGATAGGTCGGAGGATATCGTTATAGTCGATTTGCATACAAATGTCAGTTCATGCTCTGGATTTAAAACTCGAGACGATGGTGGTAAAAACTTTCACAGAAACTCAAAATCCTCCGATCGAATAAAGCCGACTAATAGCTCAGAGTTTTGCCGTCAACAATATTCAGCTAAACTAGAGCTGGCTCCGGTTACTAAAGCACCAACACAGTTAGCAAAACCGTCTAAAAACTTCATCAGTAAGGTTAACATTAGAAATGAGAGTAGACCATTACCACCAAGGTCGGAGCCTCCTTCATCGTTAAGTGATCCCGGCTCAAGTGAAAATGTCCGTTACATTTCTGACAGCGAAGATTACCAGCTAAATAGCGTCGCTGAGATCAAGTCTCGACTATTTGGGCCGAACGAAGAAAAAGCTAAATCTTATCTTCCACTCAACACTTCGAGCTCTACCTCGACGAGACCCGAATTCCTTAAGCGCAGCGCATCTGCGGCAAGGCTGTCCTATGGAAACAGCAGGTCAATGAGTAGCAATCCACGACTGGAAGCAGCGTCAAGAAAAAACGATAAAAATCAAGAAAATTATGACAACTGGTCAAGTTCTCTAGATGTGTTGGATTACAAGCGGATTGATCACGACGGAAATGATTGTTTGCAAAATCCGGAATGTTTTACGAAAAGTTGTATCGATAACGACGACTATAGCTACGTGTATGGAAGAGACATTGAAGATGATCGTAGGAGATTAGTAGCCAACAGTACGTGTAGCGGGGGCCAAAGAATTCGTCTGAAGGAGGTCGCTGCAGACAGTTTAAGCAGTCGGACCAGAAAAGAGCAGGACGACATGGCTAGCAGAAAGCTCAGAGGCTCCGAGCGCAGTTGGAGCACAAAATCAAACCCTGATCTGACGCAGACTAGAAATTCGAATAAAGTTCAAACTAGTTATCCTAGAAAGCCAGCCTCAAAAATATCTTCTAAAGAAAATGTCACCAAAACGAAATCCGATAAACCCTCCGTAAAATCCGTTCCTTGTGGATCCGCCGATCGTCAAAGCCACAAAGCGACCTCGACTTCTGATCTCGACGGTCTTAACGTCAGATTGTCGAGAAGCCGTTCTTTCCATGTCAAACAAACCGAAAAAAGCTACAAAGCTGAAGCGGAAAGACGTCAAAGTTTGTCGAACGGAGTAGCAAGACTGGTCGACCTGTTTGAAAAATCTACGAGCGCTCCTAATTTGAATAATGAAAATCTTTTCGTTGACTCTTACTCGGAGTCCGGCGAGGTGATGAACAAGCGAAACGATAAAACTGAAGAAGATGATGATTATGGAAAAGATGATACCGCTACTAAACCAGCAGAAGAAGAAGAATACGAATGGGACACTCTGGATCATGACGACGACACGAATCATCAGTTTCACAAAACAGGAATAAACAACAAACGAGATAAGAAAATGAAGATCCGGCTTATGAAAAGTCTCGATTTAAATCAAGCTGAAAGTGAAACGGACAGTTACAGCAACCCGGGTAAAGAGTGTTTGAACAATAAGACTCAGCAGCGCAGTAGTCCCGACGGTGGCAGGTCTGAAATCGGCCGAAAACATAACGTCTCTTCGAAATCAGTTGGTGAAAAGAATTATGACAAGGAAAAGAGATTGCTTGATCTCAAACAAGTTAAAGAGGAATGGCTAAACAGTTATCCCGCCGGGGCTTCTGAATCTGATTTCGGCAGTTTCGTTTCCAGACGGATCCTACCCCTCAGCAGTTCGAACAGCACTCAGTCAGCTAAACGTGTAACTGACCAAAGAGGCCAAAATGACACAACGAATTGTCGTAAACCGGTTTACGAAAGAAGTTGTAAGGTAACTTCTGTGACCGGTAATTCTTTCGGTCGTTCGTCGTTTTCAGCTTTTGAAAAGATAACCAAATACTCCTCAGCCGGTAGTGCTCTTTCAAAATCAGCTAGTGTTGACAATTCATCAATTACGGGATCAAAAAACTGTCAACCGTTCAGCCACAATAGAAGAAGTCCAGTTTCTACTGAAGAACCAAAAATTTCAGCAGCAGCAGCAGCTAAATGTTTACTGAACAAAAAGCCAACAATACAAATTGGTAGACCTTCTTCGTTCGTCAAGCCGCCTTCGACTACAACCAAAATTCCAATAATTACAACCGCTGGTCGTCAGCCACCCACTACGGCTACCACCGCGACTGCAACCACAACGGCTCTTGCCGACAAAATAGATCTATTCAGTGACGATGGCAACTTCACCGACTGTACCGATGTCACCATCGATGCTCTTCTGGGTCCCAACCAGTTCAGCACTCTATCGCCAACCTCCACCATAGACTTTTCGGATTTTGAACTTTCTCAGGTCACGGCGGGCTTGCCACCGCTTTGTGGGGATGAGATCAAACAGCGGGCAAGCTTGAAAACAAATAATAATGAACAAGAATCCTCTTTACCGGAACCGAAGCAGAAATCCATGATTCCCCGGGGCGATTCAAAGAACCGGATAGAGAAGAGACTGTCCATTAAAGAACTTGTAGATTCCTTTGAAATATTGACCACTCCTTTCGCAAAATTAAGACCCACACTGTCCACTTGAACTGTATAAGACGCTTTATCACATGTGAAATATAAATTGTCCCACGTGAAACATACATGGCTCGCTATTCATAATTGTATCTTGTTTGTTTTTTTATTAAAAGTATGCGAGAATTAAACAATATTTTACATGTATATTTATTATTTATATTATTTGTTAAAGGAGGAGGACTTAGTTAGAAGCGAAGCCTTAAACCAGAATAATCTTTACAATGTTATATTTTTATAAACTATTTTAAAATGTGTTCATTGTTATGCTGCTTTGAATGTATTAAAGATATTATTTTAGCCTACTGAAATAATTTTAATTTCTGTCTTTTTCTTCTATCATATTTTTAGATTTCGTTTCATTTGTCGCTTCATGCGGAAGACAATTTATTAAAGAAGCTTGAGTTTTCATTTTAAAACTGTTCCCCATGTTTTGTTTTTACAGAGGAAAAAGGCTTGTTGCTGAAAATATTCTGTTTCATTTTCATGGACCATATTTTGTTGTAATTGTCAGTATTTGGTTAAAGTCTACAAGCAAACCGAAAGTTTGTAATTCTTAAAATAAAGTGTCAATCATTTTGTCTGTTTGCTCAGCTTCTATAAAGGTTTCTTTAATTCGGCATAACTAAAAACCTAAAAAAAATTGCAAAAACGGATAATAAAACAATCAAATAAAATCGTTTCTAAAACAAGTTTTTGTAAAATAAAAAAAGTGTTTTTAATTTATTTTATTGCCTTTGTGCTAATTAAATACTCTTAAAAAAGGTCAAA
This sequence comes from Erpobdella octoculata, assembly GCA_963978895.1. Taxonomy (NCBI): domain Eukaryota; kingdom Metazoa; phylum Annelida; class Clitellata; order Hirudinida; family Erpobdellidae; genus Erpobdella; species Erpobdella octoculata. The sequence goes on from OZ022239.1 coordinate 346,180, forward strand.
AACTGTTAAAAAGAGAAGGGGCATTGTCAGTGCCGAGTTGCCGGGCCTCAAACACTTACTGACACCAAAACACTTTATCGAGAAGAGATTAAGCAACACTTTATTAAATTAAAAGTAAGCTAGAAACGTTTATTAGCTACAGATTAGAAAAGACAACGTGGAACAGTCGCACAGGACTTTCCCTCTCATAAAAAACCAAGCGGAACCTCCTCGAACGGCGTGTGTGTGTGTGGTTTAATTAACGTCTGTATCTGTCAATAAGACAATTTAGACTGTATGTATGTTTGAGTGTTTGGTGACGTGTTTATGTTGGCTTTGAGGCAGGGAGGCCACCGAAAGCGCAAGGCTTTCGTGGGCACATGGCTCGACTCATTCCAGCCCGCCAGCTAATAAGTGCAATAAGTTGGACAAGGACCGGAAAATCGACCTCCCCATGCAGCTAGCAATTTAAACCAGCCTCGGATGATCCTCATAGGCTATGGTATCGCTCCGCCGCCTGCCTGGCAAAGTCTTTCCTCGAACGGCGTTTTTTTCTTTTCTTTTTTTTAATAGTTTATAGTACTTTACACCAGGTGTTTTAAGACTCTAATGTCTGTATGTAGGAAGCACTTAAGTATTTCCTGTCGTGGATCAGAATTTGATCCTTTTTACTTTTCCCTCCTCCTTTCTCCAGGCTTGGGACTGGCTCGCAATAAGCGAGGCGGAGTTACCTCCTCCTCGAACGGCAATCGAACAAAACCACAAAATGAGAAAATTTTCATAAGATGAATTTGCTCCGGTGACAGTTGGGTGGCTCAGCAAAGAAGAAGTAATATAACATTACGTAACATTCATTTTAATGGTTTAGAAGACTTTATATGCCTCTAGACAACCATTGAAGTTTGAAAAATAAAAAAATTAAATAAGTAAATAACAAGAAAAGGAAAAAACGATTTTTTCAACACAAACTTTTATTTCAATTGCACTCGATTTAGAAATACGAAAAATGTTCAATTAATTTTTTTTTAATCATGTATTGTGTTTTCGTGTATGTCGTATCAGGCTTGATTTTACACTAAATGATTCTTCACAGTGTGGACAACTGTATGGTTTTTCACCTGTGTGTATTCGTGTATGTCGTATCAGTTGTGATTTTCCACTAAATGATTTACCACAGTGTTTGAGAGAGAAAGAGATTGTACATAAAAGAAAGAGTGTGTGTGTGATTATGGATCTAGAGAGAAATAACGTTGTTGATTATTTTTCTTATTATGTTTGCTCTGACGCGCTCTGATTATGCGCACATCCATGTTCATGACACGCTCATTATCTCTTTTCCATTCTTTCATAACTTCTGTTAGCCTATAAAACGTAAAATAGATTTGCTAAGACTATATATATATATATATATATATATATATATATATATATATATATATATATATATATATATATATATATATATATATATATATATATATATATATATATATATATATATATATATATATATATATATATATATATATATATATATATATGAATGTTTGTGGGTTAACTTGTAGAAACGGGAAAGCGACCCGGAACGGACAGCGAGCGGGAACGGAAAAGCAAGCGTGAGCGGGAATGGGAGAGCAAACGTGAGCGGGAACGGGACAGCGACCGGGAACGGGACAGCGACCGGGAGCGGGAAAGCGACCGAGAGCGGGAAAGCGACCGGGAGCGGCAAAACGACCGAAAACGGGAAAGCGAACAGGAGTGGGAAAGCAGGTGGGAAAGGAAACGGGAGAGAAAGAGACAAACATTAGAAAAACCTCTAAAAAACCCGGCTAACGCCGGGTATCTCCGCTAGTACATACATAAACACACACCCAGACACACATACATGCACATACACATACATACGCACATACATATATATATATAGTTCCCGCTCGCTCACCCGCTCCGCTCCGCTCATTTTGTGACGGATTTCAAAAAATTTTTCTTTATATTTGATTTTCCTTGACTCTCAAGGTTGTGTGAAAATTTCATTACGATCGGATGAATGGTGTAGCAATGCATGAATAACATACCTATATACATATATACATACATACATACATACATACATACATACATACATACATACATACATACATACATGCATACATACATACATACATACATACATACATACATACATACATACATACATACATACATACATACATACATACATACATACATACATACATACATACATACATACATACATACATACATACATACATACATACATACATACATACATACATACATACATACATACATACATACATACATACATACATACATACATACATACATACATACATACATACAAACATTCATTTTTTACCAATGCTTTTATTAACTCGTCGTCTCTGTTTCTCTGTCTGTCTGTTTCTCTGTTTGTTTCAAATCTTGCAATCAATTTTTGAGTCACTTCCTGATGATAAATTTTTTTCAAATTTTGCATACATGCTCAAAATAGAAGACAATGCAATATTCAATTATTAGTTTTACAATAAGTCAATTAACTTAGTTAATTTTAATTAATTAATTTATATATATTTATGTATATGTGTACGTGTGTGTCTTTATTATATTTTTTATCTAGGAATTTATGTATATGTGTTTGCAAAAAATTGATTGCAAAATTTGTGTTTTAATTACATATAAAAGCATTGGGTTTTAAAAATTCGTTTTTAATTTACTTGTTATATATATAGATTAAATACATTGTATTTGATTGTCAAATATATTTGAACAAACATATTTGCTACATTTATTTCATTTAAACACTTAATGATTTATTTGTAGCTGATTTGTTGGTGAAACTCTTTTCACAGTGTAAACACTTGTATAGTTTTCACTTGTGTGTATTCGTGTATGTTTTATCAGGTTTGCTTTTTGACTAAACGATTTTTCACAGTGTTGACATCTGTATGGTTTTTCACCTATGTGTATTCGTTCATGTGTTATCAGGTTTGCTTTTTGACCAAAGGATTTTTCACAGTGTTGACATTTGTATGGTTCTTCACCTGTGTGTATTCGCGTATGTTGTATCAGGAGTGATTTTTGATTAAACGAGTTTTCACAGTGTTGACATCTGTACGGCTTTTCACCTGTGTGTATTCGTGTATGTAGTATCAGGTTTGCTTTTTGACCAAAGGATTTTTCACAGTGTTGACATCCGTAAGGTTTTTCACCTGTGTGTATTCGCGTATGTCGTATCAGGAGTGATTTTTGATTAAACGATTTTTCACAGTGTTGACATCTGTACGGCTTTTCACCTGTGTGTATTCGTGTATGTAGTATCAGGTTTGTTCTGTCACTAAATGATTTTTCACAGTGTTGACATCTGTATGGTGTTTCACTTGTGTGTATTCGTGTATGTCGTATTAAGCTTGATTTTTGACTAAACAATTTTTCACAGTATTCGCACTGGTATGGTTTTTCACCTGTGTGTATTCTTGTGTGTTCTGCTAGTTTTGAGATAGAAATAAACGACATTTCACAATGTTGACACTTGTATGGTTTTTCAACCTTGTGTGGTTTTACAGGTTTTACCTCTTTGTCTCCATCAATAAACATGTTTTCTGAACTGGTTTCCTCAAGAAATTTCATTATTTGAGATGTTCTAAAATCAAACCATTTCAACCATTCAAATATTTGCTACTGAAGTTATACAACAGGAAAAAGATGTATATATATATATATATATATATATATATATATATATATACAATAATAATGCATATATAATAATGTATATGTATATTCATATGTATATGTATATGTATATGTATATGTATATGTATATGTATATGTATATGTATATGTATATGTATATGTATATGTATATGTATATGTATATGTATATGTATATGTATATGTATATGTATATGTATATGTATATGTATATGTATATGTATATGTATATGTATATGTATATGTATATGTATATGTATATGTATATGTATATGTATATGTATATGTATATGTATATATATAGTAGTTAAAAAAATAGTTAACTACTGTAGTTAATAACTATTTTAAAGGTAGTTAACTACTAGTTGTTAACTAGTTTAACAAAAAGTAGTTATTAACTATTTCTTAACTACTGTAGAGTAGTTAATAACTAGTAGTTAACTATTTATAGTTAGTAACTACCCATCGCTGTATATTAGATATTTACCAAGTCACGACAGCCAAGTGGTAGGTTACCAGGGAGAGCACTTGGCGTTTTCACGCGCCATTATCTCTGTTGTTTTTGAGTTGTCCTTGAAAGTCACCATATAAGCCAGGGTTGTCCAACCTTCATGCTATTGTGGGTTGCATAAAAAATGATTATACCCTTGGGGGCCAAGCAAATTTTAGCACTTAATAAGGCATAATTATGATATATTTATGCCATAAAAACTGTTATAAAATAAGACTATATATATATATATATATATATATATATATATATATATATATATATATATATATATATATATATATATAAATGAATGTTTGTATGTCCTTTATGCATTGCTACACCATTCATCCAATCGTAATGAAATTTTCACAAAACCTTGTGAGTCAAGGGGAATCAAATATAGAGACAAAAATTGAAATCCGTCACAAAATGAGCGGGTGAGCGAGCGGGAACTATATACATATATATATATATATATATATATATATATATATATATATATATATATATATATATATATATATATATCTATATGTCTCAACTTAAGACTCGAACCCACGACTGTCGGATCGGCAACACCGCCTCGCATCATGCCAACTACCTTACCATCTGCGCCACTTCCACCGCCAAAAAACAGTGGTTGTTAAGCGCTTTTGTTGGGGTATGTTGAACACAACACTCGACTATGAATGGGTACGAATCAATGCTCGATAGTATATATAAGTTGGACGGCTAACATTCCGTCACTAGCTAATTTAATAGCTATCGAAGATATATGTTTTATGATATATATTATAAGGAAACATTGCGTTGATATGTTTTTTACGAGCCACATATATCAGAAACTTGGATGGCTTACAATCCACCACGAAATAACGCAAATATAAATGTCTCAACTGAAGACTCGAACCCACGACTGTCGGATCGGCAACACCGCCTCGCATCATGCCAACTACCTTACCATCTGCGCCACTTCCACCGCCAAAAAACAGTGGTTGTTAAGCGCTTTTGTTGGGGTATGTTGAACACAACACTCGACTATGAATGGGTACGAATCAATGCTCGATAGTATATATAAGTTGGACGGCTAACATTCCGTCACTAGCTAATTTAATAGCTAACTCCGCCTCGCTAATTGCGAGCCAGTCCCAAGCCTGGATAAAGGAGGAGGGACAGTTAAAAGGAACAAATTTTGATCCACGACAGGAAGTACTTATACACTTCCTACATACAGCCAATTCAGTCTTAAAACACTTAGTGTAGAGGACTATAAACTATCATAAAAAAAAAAAAAAAATAATTTAATAGCTATCGAAGATATATATATATATATATATATATATATATATATATATATATATATATATATATATATATATATATATATACATATACATACATAAATGAACGAAAACGGGAATGGGAAGCCAACTGAGAGCGAAAGATAGAGCGGGAAAGCAACCGAGAACGGGAGAGCAACCGGGAGCGGGAAAGCGACCGGGAGCTGGATATATATATATATATATATATATATATATATATATATATATATATATATATATATATATATATATATATATATATATATATATATATATATATATATATATATATATATATATATATATATATATATATATATATATATATATATATATATATATATATATATATATATATATATATATATATATATATATATATATATATATATATATATATATATATATATATATATATATATATATATATATATATATATATATATATATATATATATATATATATATATATATATATATATATATATATATATATATTATTCAAATAATTAGGTGTTAATTTTTCGTCGATACAGGCTCGGTTAAATTTTATTGACCAAGTTTTGTTGCAAACTTTTTCTATTATATGAGATAGTTCACGTAATTTAACTCGCCCACGAAGTTGTTCAAAGAACGCCCGATTATACAAATCTTTATTACTTTTTAACTTGCAAGTTTCGGCTATTTTTTCAGCCATCTTCAGAAAAAGCAAAAGGCCGGGCGGTACAGGAACCGAACATAAACAAAGACGATTAAAAACAAATAATGAAATGTGGAAGTACGTAGATAAAAATAAAATATGACCAAAATAAAATGCGAGGGAAGGTATTAATTAAGACTAAAATCAAAGAAACAAATATAAATTAAATTTAACATAATAATTGTTGGTGTTAGTTTTCCGTCGATACAGGTGTTAGTTTTTCACCGATAAGAATTGTACATAAAAATTGAAGGCCTTAAATGTCGAAGTATACATAGATAGAAAGAAAGTAAATCAATAAAATTAAGAGCAAAAAATAAAACAAAGGGATGTATTAATTACCATTGAAATCATAAGAGCAAATATAAAATAAATATGACCGAAAATAATACATAAACTAGAATACCAAGAGCGAGAAAAATCTAAAATTAACGTCTACGTAATGTAATGTTTGGGTTATTAATTAAATTAGAAAAGAGATTGTTATGGTCACCATTACTAGTCAAAGCAAACAAACGAGGAATGTACAAAGTTCGAATGGTAGGAATCATGGTGAGGCGCCGTCTCGGAGAAGAAGCACGTTCACTATGGCAGGTTCTAGGAAGTAAGTAGGATGGCGAAGGGGAGAAACCATGACCACAATTCTGGGAATGATATCTTTGGCGGGATACCTTTGTATTTCCTGGTGACGAACTCTTAGTACAGAGTGCAGATCTAATACATTGTAAGGGACATTCAGGTTTGTGCTCCACAGGGGGTACAGGGGCAACATTAGTTGGGTGAAAAGGCAAACGAAGACTGTATGGAGTATGCTGGCCTGGAATCGTGCTGACGGTCGGACGTAAACGAGAAGGACGTTCACTATGGTAGTTGTAAACACCAATTCGAGGAAGTAAGAAAGATGGTGAAATTGAGCAACGGGGATCACAGTCGTGAGAACGAGGTCTTTGGCGGGACACTTTCATAGTTTTTGGTGACATGCTCGTAGTGTAGAGGTCAGGTGCAATAGATTTTCTGGGACACGCTGCTTCGTGGTCGATGGAGGATGAAGAAGCACAGGTAGGTAGATGAAAGAGAGAACCAGGACTGTACTGAGTTTCATTAGTTGGCATGGGGCGTCGTGGAGAAGAACGTTCGCTATGGTAGTTATAAGCAACAATTCTAGGGTGTGAAATGGATGATGGAGAAGAACCAAGATTATGGTCGTGAGAGCGAGATCTTTGGCGGGGAACCTTCACAGTCTCCGGTGACGAACTCTTAGTACAGAGTACAGATACACTAGATCCAGAGGCGTGGATTCAGCAAAATGTTGAGGGGGGCGAAAATTTTTTAACTTTAACCCAGAGAAATTTCAAACAAAAATGACTATCCCAATATACATTTGTATGTTGCATTTTCACGTAAATCATCATATTAGTTAAAAACGGTTTAGAAAAAGTTAACTTTTATTTAATATTGAGTGCAGACAAAAAGGGTTTAAATTATGAATGTAACAAAGGGTATCGACGTTCTTTCATTTTTACAAAATTGTCCACTGAATCATCAAGATTAAATAGACTAAAGGTACTAACAAAAGATTGGAAAATAATAGCAGAGATTTTTAACTAATTGGATATTAATCAACAAGTATGATAAATATTGCTTTCATCAACTAATCTAAATACTCAATCGTGTATGAGCTAATAAAAATAATTTGAAATGAATTGGAAAAATCTTAGTGAGAGAGCTCAAGCAACCGTGTAGGATAAGAATATGCTAATTGTTCATCAAGCTAGGACAGATACACGAGTCTAAATTTCATGCGAGTTCAATCGGATGGACCGAAAGCAAGAGAAGTAGATTTAGTAAGAGAAGTAGGAAGAGAGTTCCAGAGAAACGGACCAGAGTAGAAAAAAGAGCATTTAGGAAAAGAATGTTTAACAAAAAATACGAAAGTGGCTAAGAGAGAAAGATCAAAGACCAGACTTAGGAGGGATTTTTATTAAGTTAGTTAGGTAGGATGGAGAAGAGCAATTTTTAATTTTAACCACTAGTAAGTAAATTTTAAAAATCACCCTATATTTAAGAGGAAGCCAGTGAAGAAGAGCAAGAGATGGAGAGATAATTATGAGAAAAGTAAGAAGTAAGAGAAACTAAGCACTAAAAGATTGAAAAATACTAGCAGTAGGTAGATTATAAATAGATATAATTCAGAATGTTTAATAATCACTGTTTTTATCAAATAATCTAAATACTCATTCATGGGTGAGCTAGAAAAGATATTTTTTCTATTTGGTGGAAAAATCTTGAGGGGGGCCGTGGCCCCCCTCAGCCCCCCCCAATCCACGCCTCTGACTAGATCGTATGGGACGTTCAGGTTTGTGACCGACGGAGGGCAAAGAAACGACGGCAAGTGAAGAGGAAGGCAATGCGTTAATCATTACATCTTTAGAAGTAATGGTATGAGCATTATGAAATAGGTTTATGTTATGAACTGAGTGATTAGTAGCTGTAGTAAAAAGCTTTAGGATATGTCCGGAGTGATCTTCTTGTATATTTATGGAAGGTCGGTCACGCAATTTTCAAACGAGCTGGTTCTGGCACGTGATGCAAAATAATGGTATTATCCACAAGTGTTTGTCTAGTGAGTTTAACACCGTGGGCAGTTTGGAAATGTGCTGCTATGCTACCGCCTTGCAAGTGCATAGTGAGGCGCCGAGATAGAGTGGTGCGGGTGTGTCCAATGTATGTTTCTATTGAAGTATGTTTTAGAGGGCAGGTGAATTTATACACGACGTTAGTAGATTGCAAGCGATCAGGTTGATGTGGTCCGTTTCTTGTAATCATAGAGTGTGATTTCTTGTTTTTATAATATATAGAAAATTGAAGTCGATGTCGGTTTCGGTCATCAACTGTCACGCAATTTCCGATAATCTGACGTAAAATCTTTTCATCAAGATGATAGGTAATTGTCATGCATTTGAGCGCAATACCGAACATCGATAGTCTTTATATTATTTACGGGAGTTGAGATATTGTTAGTTTTTCGTCGAACAAACTTCTCGATGACGGCGTCAATCATGGTATTAGTATAATTATTGTTCACAAGTAGTGTTTTGAGACGCTGAACCTCTGTATGGAAATGAGACCAGTCTTCAGATAACTCGTAAGCACGAGCTAATAAGTTAAAGATAACGCTTTCCTTGTATTTAACTGGACAGTAACCAGCCCCGTTCATACAAAGACCTTCGGATGATGGCTTTACATACGATGAGTACGCTATACCGGTATCGCATTGGGTAAGCAATACATCCAAAAATGCCAACCCGTGTTATGGATCGCTATTTTCTACTGTAAACTTTAAAACTGAATGTTGTTGTAATGTAACCCGGAGGTCTTCAAGTTGGGTAGCGTCTTGACTAATTACAAAAATATCATCGACGTAACGTACATACATTGGCGGTTTGGCAAAGGTGTCAAAAACGATACTTTCAATATGGCCCAAATAAAAGTTGGCAAAGATGGGACTTAAGAGAGATCCCATAGCAATGCCGTTAATTTGTCAAAACAGTCGTCCATCTGGGTGCCGAAACGGTAATTCCTTGGTGCATAACGAAAGCAGTTCAGACATGGATTCTTCGGGTATGATGGGAGGTGATAACTTAGAGTTATGGTATAAGTATTGCAGGATAATTTTGATGGTTTCATCAGTAGGCACATTTGTGAACAAGTCAACGACATCCAATGAACTCATAACACCGGTGGTATGACGGTTGCCTTTGACTAAATTAATAAATTCGAAAGATGATTTCACTGTATATTGACATGGGCAGTATGGAGAAATCACTTTAACAAGATACTTGTACAAAATTATATATATATATATATATATATATATATATATATATATATACATATAAATATATATATATCTATATCTATATATATAAAAGAACATGTCCTGACTGACAGATGACTGACTGATAATCAACGCCGAGCTCAAACGCCTCATCCTAGGAACGTGAAATTTGGAACTTATATTACTTTTATAGCGTAAACATCGGCTAAGAAAGGATTTTTGAAAATTTTGCTCCTGAGGGGAAAAAACTGGAAAACAAACTTTTTACTAAAACAATGTATATCTCGAAAACCAAAAATAGGAGATTTTGAAATTTGGTATATAGATTCTTTTTGAAAAATAAAAAGATACGTGTTTCACCATTTTTTGAAAATTCGGTTTCCCGGACCTCAAATGTGGGTTGGAAAATTGGGTTATTTGGTTTTTAAAGTAGCTTCTACTCAAAAACAGTAAATACCACAGATGTAAAAATTATTATTTAGTTTCTTTTCTAAAAATAAAGATATACGTGTTTCACCATTTTTTACAAATTTGGTTTCCCGGACCTCAAATGTGGGTTGGAAAATTGGGTTATTTGGTTTTTAAAGTAGCTTCTACTCAAAAACTGTTAATGCTACAAAAGTAAAAATTAGTATTTAGTTTCTACTCTAAAAATAATGATATACGTGTTTCACTATTTTTTGAAAATTTGGTTTTCAGGACCTCAAATGTGGGGTGGAAAATTGGGTTACTTGGAGTTTAAAGGAACTGCTACTCATAAACTGTAAATGCTACAAAAGTAAAAATTAGTATTTAGTTTCTACTCTAAAAATAAGGATATACGTGTTTCATCATTTTTTGGGTTATTTGGTTTTTAAAGTAGCTCAAAAACTGTTAATGCTACAGAAGTAAAAATTAGTATTTAGTTTCTACTCCAAAAATAATGAAATACGTGTTTTAGCATTTTTTGAAAAAAAAAATAGAAGTCCTGGAAATCAAATAGAGTTATTCGATTTTAAAAATTACTGCTACTCAAAAACTGTAAGTGGTAATATATATATATATATATATATATATATATATATATATATATATATATATATATATATATATATATATATATATATATATATATATATATATATATATATATATATATATATATATATATATATATATATATATATATATATATATATATATATATATATATATATATATAAAAGAACATGTCCTGACTGACTGACAAAAGCTCTATAAAAGCACCTTTTAAATTTTAAATGTTCACATTGATTGATTTCTTTTTTTTTATTTTGTATAGTTACTGGGTGTCTTGATATATTCCAATAAATTCGTGTTATTCTTGATGGTAAGCAACATTACCGATTTAGTTCATTTATTGAATTTAATTTGCTCGTGCCATTTTTTTGAGACATAGCCCGTTATCTATATATATAAAAGAACATGTCCTGACTGACAGATGACTGACTGATAATCAACGCCGAGCTCAAACGCCTCATCCTAGGAACGTGAAATTTGGAACTTATATTACTTTTATAGCGTAAACATCGGCTAAGAAAGGATTTTTGAAAATTTTGCTCCTGAGGGGAAAAAACTGGAAAACAAACTTTTTACTAAAACAATGTATATCTCGAAAACCAAAAATGAGGAGATTTTGAAATTTGGTATATAGATTCTTTTTGAAAAATAAAAAGATACGTGTTTTACCATTTTTTGAAAATTCGGTTTCCCGGATCTCAAATGTGGGTTGGAAAATTGGGTTATTTGGTTTTTAAAGTAGCTGCTACTCAAAAACTGTGAATGCTACAGGAGTGAAAATTAGTATTTAGTTTCTACTCCAAAAATAATGAAATACGTGTGTTAGAATTTTTTGAAAATTTGGTTTCCAGGACTTCAAATGTGGGGTGGAAAATAGGGTTATTTGTTTTTTAAAGTAACTGCTACTCAAAAACTGTAAATACCACAGATTTAAAAATTAGTATTTAGTTTCTATTCTAAAAATAAAGATATACGTGTTTCACCATTTTTTTATAAATTTGGTTTCCAGGACCTTAAATTTGGGCTGGACAATAGGATTACTTGGTTTTTAAAGTAACTGATACTCAAAAACTGTAAATGCTACAAAAGTAAAAATTAGTATTTAGTTTCTACTCTAAAAATAATGATATACGTGTTTCAACATTTTTTGAAAATTTGGTTTTCAGGACCTCAAATGTGGGGTGGAAAATTGGGTTACTTGGTGTTTAAAGTAACTGCTACTCAAAAACTGTAAATGCTACAAAAGTAAAAATTAGTATTTAGTTTCTACTCTAAAAATAAGGATATATGAAATTTTGGTTTTCATGATCTCAAATGTGGGGTGGAAAAAGGTTTCTTTGGTTTTTAAAGTAACTGCTACTCAAAAACTGTGAATGCTACAGATGTCAAAATTAGTATTTAGTATTTACTCAAAAAATAATGATATAAGTGTTTCAACATTTTTTAAAAATTTGGTTTCCAGGACCTCAAATGTGGGGTGGAAATAAGGGTTATTTGATTTCAAAATAACTGCTACTCAAAAACTGTAAGTGCTACAAATGTAAAAATTAGTATTTTGAAGTTTTGTGCCGGTTAGAAGTAGCTAAGTCCAGTTTATCACCGGTTGGGCCAAGGCGTTGTTTTAGAGTCTTCACACGGGCCAGGCCAAACCTTAAATCAAAGTGGGACGGGCCGAGGTTTTTCACCAAGTATATAGATATTTTAGTGATTTTAGGGTCTTCAGTTGGGCCGGGCCAAACCTGAAGTCAAGGTGGGACGGGCCGAAGTTTTTCATCAAGTATATAGAACTTCTAGGCCTGTAAGAATGGGCCGGGCCTAATTCAAACGGGCTGTTCCGGGCCAGGAGTTTAGGTTTTTAAAACGGGCTGGGCTAAGTTGTCGACGGGCCGAGCCGAGACCTAAAAAATTGATCTCTACTATGGATGCACGGTTCAAACTCTCTAATTTCATGCGAGCGAAGCCGCTACGGGCACTGCTAGTATATATATATATAATTTTGTACATTAATCTCTTGGTAAAAAACCAAAATAATTTGAAAGGCAAAACAACGTTTGCTGGGTCAGCTAAAATATATATATATATATATATATATATATATATATATATATATATATATATATATATATATATATATATATATATATATATATATATATATATATATATATATATATATATATATATATATATATATATATATATATATATATATATATATATATATATATATATATATATATATATATATATATATATTCTGCACTATGCACAGAAATTGTCGATGCCATTTGAAATTATTCCTGTCTATCTGTATTTGGTATACTGATTGTGCGTTTTTTTTTTTCAAAAATAGTACGAAATACAAATTGAACTGACGTGCAATCGTAATTAATTGTTGATCACTGATCGTTGTATGTTTCGATTTCAGTTTGTTTTTACAGCCAAAAAGAATAAAATTACAAGCTAATTAAAAAATTAATGTTTAAATTTTTTTTTAACTTCTAAGGGGGCCTGCTTGCTTTCCCGCTCAAGCTCGATCTCCAAAAGTTTCGAAAAACGCTTCATCTTGAGATGACCAAACTTATTTGTTACATTTATTTCATTAACACACTTGATCATTTATTTGTAACTGTTATTAACCAGTGTGGCCTATTATGTATGTCTGCATAATTGATTTCTTGGTTAAACACTTTTCAGATTGTTAACACTTGTATGGATTTCACCAGTGTGAATTTTTGTATGTTTTATCAGGTTTGATTTTCGATCAAACGATTTTTCACAGTATATGATTTTTCACCTGTGTGTATTCCTATATGTCGTATCAGGTGTGCTTTTTGACTAAACGATTTTTCACAGTGCTGACATTTGTATGGTTTTTCGCCAGTGTGTATTCGTGTATGTAGTATCAAGTTTGATATTTGACTAAACGATTTTTCACAGTGCTGACATTTGTATGGTTTTTCGCCAGTGTGTATTCGTGTATGTAGTATCAAGCTTGATATTTGACTAAACGATTTTTCACAGTGCTGACATTTGTATGGTTTTTCGCCAGTGTGTATTCGTATATGTATTATCAAGCTTGATATTTGACTAAACGATTTTTCACAGTGCTGACATTTGTATGGTTTTTCAGTTGTGTGTATTCTTGTGTGTTGTGCTAGTTTTGAGATAGAAATAAACGACTTTTCACAATGTTGACAATTGGATGGTTTTTCAACCTTTTGTGGTTTTACAGGTTTTACCTCTTTGTCTCCATCAATAAACATGTTTTCTAAACTGGTTTCCTCAAGAAATTTCATTATTTGAGATGTTCTAAAATTAAACCATTTCAGCCATTCAAATATATTGCTACTGATGTTATATGAACAGGAAAAAGATATATATATATATATATATATATATATATATATATATATATATATATATATATATAATATACATATACATATACATATACATATACATATACATATACATATACATATACATATACATATACATATACATATACATATACATATACATATACATATACATATACATATACATATACATATACATATACATATACATATACATATACATATACATATACATATACATATACATATACATATACATATACATATACATATACATATACATATACATATACATATACATATACATATACATATACATATACATATACATATACATATACATATACATATACATATACATATACATATACATATACATATACATATACATATACATATACATATACATATACATATACATATACATATACATATACATATACATATACATATACATATACATATACATATACATATACATATACATATACATATACATATACATATACATATACATATACATATACATATACATATACATATACATATACATATACATATACATATACATATACATATACATATACATATACATATACATATACATATACATATACATATACATATACATATACATATACATATACATATACATATACATATACATATACATATACATATACATATACATATACATATACATATACATATACATATACATATACATATACATATACATATACATATACATATACATATACATATACATATACATATACATATACATATACATATACATATACATATACATATACATATACATATACATATACATATACATATACATATACATATACATATACATATACATATACATATACATATACATATACATATACATATACATATACATATACATATACATATACATATACATATACATATACATATACATATACATATACATATACATATACATATACATATACATATACATATACATATACATATACATATACATATACATATACATATACATATACATATACATATACATATACATATACATATACATATACATATACATATACATATACATATACATATACATATACATATACATATACATATACATATACATATACATATACATATACATATACATATACATATACATATACATATACATATACATATACATATACATATACATATACATATACATATACATATACATATACATATACATATACATATACATATACATATACATATACATATACATATACATATACATATACATATACATATACATATACATATACATATACATATACATATACATATACATATACATATACATATACATATACATATACATATACATATACATATACATATACATATACATATACATATACATATACATATACATATACATATACATATACATATACATATACATATACATATACATATACATATACATATACATATACATATACATATACATATACATATACATATACATATACATATACATATACATATACATATACATATACATATACATATACATATACATATACATATACATATACATATACATATACATATACATATACATATACATATACATATACATATACATATACATATACATATACATATACATATACATATACATATACATATACATATACATATACATATACATATACATATACATATACATATACATATACATATACATATACATATACATATACATATACATATACATATACATATACATATACATATACATATACATATACATATACATATACATATACATATACATATACATATACATATACATATACATATACATATACATATACATATACATATACATATACATATACATATACATATACATATACATATACATATACATATACATATACATATACATATACATATACATATACATATACATATACATATACATATACATATACATATACATATACATATACATATACATATACATATACATATACATATACATATACATATACATATACATATACATATACATATACATATACATATACATATACATATACATATACATATACATATACATATACATATACATATACATATACATATACATATACATATACATATACATATACATATACATATACATATACATATACATATACATATACATATACATATACATATACATATACATATACATATACATATACATATACATATACATATACATATACATATACATATACATATACATATACATATACATATACATATACATATACATATACATATACATATACATATACATATACATATACATATACATATACATATACATATACATATACATATACATATACATATACATATACATATACATATACATATACATATACATATACATATACATATACATATACATATACATATACATATACATATACATATACATATACATATACATATACATATACATATACATATACATATACATATACATATACATATACATATACATATACATATACATATACATATACATATACATATACATATACATATACATATACATATACATATACATATACATATACATATACATATACATATACATATACATATACATATACATATACATATACATATACATATACATATACATATACATATACATATACATATACATATACATATACATATACATATACATATACATATACATATACATATACATATACATATACATATACATATACATATACATATACATATACATATACATATACATATACATATACATATACATATACATATACATATACATATACATATACATATACATATACATATACATATACATATACATATACATATACATATACATATACATATACATATACATATACATATACATATACATATACATATACATATACATATACATATACATATACATATACAAAATTATATATATATATATATATACACTTAAAAACGTGGGGCGCCATTTATATTCAGAAAAGCAGTCTATCTTGTTTAAAATTTAGCAGAAGGTTAGTTTGGGTAAAAGATGTCCCGCGTTTTAAGTGTTAAAAATTTATGGCAGCCTAAGGCAAGTGTGTCAACAGATTATGATCGGAAAAGCCAGATGATCAACTATTGAAAGGGGAGCATACGCTTTTTAGAGCCTAAAGAAATTCAGGTCGTTGGTGTGCCTCGCACATATATATTACTGAACAATGCAATGTCGCCTCTAGGGTAGATCTCGATATTTGGCATCTAACTCGTTAAGAAATGCAAAAAATTGTCGGTGTCTGTGAGCTTTATGCCTATAGATGAAATTGTTTTTTCCCCAAACTCTGTGGCGGGCCATATGAAAATGTCCGACGGGCCGTCAGTTGGACAACCCTGATATAAGCTTTTGTTCCAAAATTTTACTTGTCGTTTCATTTTGCAGGCTCTAGTCTATAATTATAGCAGCCTTGTTTTTTTCTTCACAGCGAATTTCAGAAGGCAAGATTTAATTAAAACCGTATGCTTCTCTCCTTATGTAAAAAAATCTACACCGGTGAATTAATATGAACGGTGTAGCTAAGTTGTAGTAAAGTTCTAAAATGTGATGCTTTTTAAATAAATAAATATAAATAAATAAACTTAAGATATGCATAATCCTAAATCTATGCCTGTGATTTATTGATTTATTCCCCGGCTTGCAACTTCCGGATCACAGGCGTGCGCGATTGTTGCCGTGTTACATCAGCACTCTTGAAAGCAATTTTATTAACATGGCTGCCTCGGGAGACATTTCTTTATTCTTAAAAATTGGATTGTCGGAAAGCAAAGCCAACGACACGCTGAAAAATGCCGTTCTCAGTGAAAACCTACGCGCTATCGTGCGAGAGGTATGTCATCATGTCATGTCATTATCGACCATGCGTGTTTTTAACAGAAAGCAAACTAAAAATATTAAACTTTATTAGTAGATATGGTTTTTTTGTTTTTTATTTGTCATAACATTTGTGTAAATACAGATCAATTAAATGTTTAATTAACAGGCGGAGTTGCTGAATAAAGATTGTCTGAACAAATCTACTGGCAACTTGTTGTATACTTTGGCCGCAAAACTGAAAACACAAATCAATCATCACAGGTCGCTTCTGGTTGATTATATTGCCAAGGGAAAAATTGAATCTGAACTGAAGTTAAATGGTGATAAATTGCCTTTTCTTAGTTTTGTATGTATTTCTATTATATTGATATATTTGTCTTTTTTTTTAAATTGTAAAGCATTTTACCTATTGTCAGTTACCTCAGAAAGCTACGAATTGTATTTGCATTATTGTGTATTGTGGGATAAACTACTAATAAATTGTTTACTGATGATTTAAAAAATGTTAACTGTTAAATGACATCAGTCTGAAATGTTTGCAATTATGAAATCTTCAATCAACACAACCAAATTTTTATACTTTTGAAAATATATTCCATCTCCAGCCGCCCTCGACTATCTCGTCCGCAACTCCGACACCAATGTCGACATCGCCGCCTTCCAGGAAGCCTGCGGAGTCGGAGTCATTGTCACATCGGAACACATCGAAGATGCTGTGAGTATTTTATCGGATGTATATCTTGGCCTGTGAATAAAATAGTTTTCTCAGTAATATTTTATTGAGTTATAACTGTAGAGTAGTAACCAATTTTTTTATACGTTGATGACACATAATTTTTAATTCAGAAATTATGATTATAAAAAAACTATTAATTGATCTTATTGTTATTGATAATAATTTTGAGAGAAGTTAACTACTACTTGTTTGAAACTTCTAGAAATATATAGAGGCAATTTACTTAGTAAGCATTTCTCTATCTATAGATACAGTCGTTGAACTTATCAAATCAGTCATATAAAATTCAATCCAATACAAAGCACTAATAGCACTAGCAGAATTTGAATCACCAGAACAAAAACTGAACATTTTAAACTATCTTATCATTAAATGATTTTATAAAAACCATTTCTTACTACTTGTTTAAAAAATGTAGGTCGCAAACACGATAAAGAATTTTAAGGAGGAACTAATCTCTAAGCGCTATGCATTCAATACAGGCAAACTCATGGGTGAGTAACTCAAGTACTTATTTTGCTTTTGTTTTATTATATGTACTGTAAAAATACCCTCGATATAACACAGACCGCTCTATATCCCAATCCGTGTTATAGTGAAACCATGCATTTTGTACACTGTTATATTACTTATTTTTTGAATTTTTTGTGGAACATTTTCTTCTTTTGATTCACAGAGGACGTCAGACGATCCTTAAAGTGGGCAGATGGAAAGAGTGTGAAAAATGAGATCGACGTTCAGGTTGCTTGGAATTAATTTATTTTATTTAATTTAATTTAATTTAATTTTTTGTTGCCTTTGATTAAAAAAATAACTTTTTAATGTCTTACTTGTTGCTGTATCTATCATTCAGTAATTTCCGCTGATTTGCTTGTGTGTTTTGTACGATATTTGTATATCTGATTTTTATTTAATGAGTTAAAATGCTATATATATAAAAATATCTTTTCTATTATTTTAATTATTGATTTAAATTATTTTCAATTGCTGTTTAGATGCTCGATCTACTTGGGCCAAAGACAGAAGAAGATCTCAAGCCAAAAGCCTCGGCTAAGGTAGTAGTCGTCTTAAAAACTGTTACTACTCCTAATTCTTTTTGTTTTTTATTTCCAGATTTTTTACTATTTAAATAAATAAACAATATATATATTTTATTACGTCAGGAAAGCAAGCCAGCTGCTGCAAATGGCCCGTCAGCTGGTGCTTCTTCCAGCAAAGCAGAATCATCAATTGAAGCGGTGGCCTTCACTACGGATGGATGTGTGTAAAAATTTGTTTTAAAATATCATGAAGTCGAGAAGTCTTCTTTTAATGAATAAATGACTCATTCCATTTACAATATCATATTTTTCTAAAATAATAAAATAATTATATAACCAGTATAATATTGTTGATTTATTTAATTTTATTCAATAAATATTCGTTATAACTCAAAATAACAGACATCGACAGGTCTGGCAAACTGGTTCCGTTCATCGAGCTTGCCGGTCATGCCCTGCGTTTCCATAAGCCAGGTTTGCTGATGATGATATCGTTATTAAATAATTACTATGTTAAATTTATTTCATCTCGTCCATACACGGTCTTCCGTTCATCCATCTAATTTAGTCGTCTTTACTTTTTTTGAATGTTTAAAAATTTTAAGATAGAAACAAAGAATGCATTTGTTCAGTAGCTTTGAACTTTTTCTTTAAAAAGTTTATGCTACTAATAAAAATTGTCGATCCTTCCTATTATTACTCATTGATTATAATTATCGATTTTATTCGCTCAGGCGAGAATAACACTACCGACGGTTATGTCGTGACCCCAAAGACGATGGAATTGATGAAGAAGCACCTGGCAGTGACGGGTGGCCGCGTGATCACCCGGTTCCCACCTGAGCCCAATGGTATTTTGCACATAGGTCATGCTAAGGCCATCAATTTCAACTTTGGATATGCTAGAGTGAGATGTTTTAAGTTTTATTATATGCAATTATGCATTAATTTGAAAATAAATATTTAATTTGTTAATTTATTTGTATGAGGAGTGTATTATATTATATCAAACTAAGGTAATCATAGCTTGTTACATGTTGAATATTTAAATATTAAACTACCACAACTCTTGCTATGTTGGCTCCTAGCATTATGGGGACATCAAAAACAGGTTGTGGGAAAGCATAATTCCATAGGGAAGCCAAATTAGCTGCATATTTTATGTTAATATAACAGCCAGTCTGCTTCACACATTAATATTTATTTAGTGTTAATTTATATATTTAAATATTCACTACCACAACCCTTGCTATGTTGGCTCCTAGCATTATGAAGTCATCAAAAACAAGTTGTGGGAAAGCATAATTCCATAGGGAAGCCAAATTAGCTGCATATTTTATGTTAATATACCAGCCAGTCTGCTTCACACATTAATATTTATTTTGTGTTAATTTATATATTTAAATATTCACTACCACAACCCTTGCTATGTTGGCTCCTAGCATTATGAAGTCATCAAAAACAAGTTGTGGGAAAGCATAATTCCATAGGGAAGCCAAATTAGCTGCATATTTTATGTTAATATACCAGCCAGTCTGCTTCACACATTAATATTTATTTAGTGTTAATTTATATATTTAAATATTCACTACCACAACCCTTGCTATGTTGGCTCCTAGCATTATGAAGTCATCAAAAACAAGTTGTGGGAAAGCATAATTCCATAGGGAAGCCAAATTAGCTGCATATTTTATATTAATATACCAGCCAGTCTGCTTCACACATTAATATTTATTTAGTGTTAATTTATATATTTACATATTCACTACCACAACCCTTGCTATGTTGGCTCCTAGCATTATGAAGTCATCAAAAACAAGTTGTGGGAAAGCATAATTCCATAGGGAAGCCAAATTAGCTGCATATTTTATATTAATATACCAGCCAGTCTGCTTCACACATTAATATTTATTTAGTGTTAATTTATATATTTAAATATTCACTACCACAACCCTTGCTGTGTTGCCTCCTAGCATTATGAAGTCATCAAAAACAGGTTGTGGGAAAGCATAATTCCATAGGGAAGCCAAATTAGCTGCATATTTTATGATAATGTACCAGCCAGTCTGCTTCACACACGAATTTATGAAAAGGTGTTAAATAAGTTAATCCGATTATCAAAAATTTTTATTGGTACCACAACTCTTGCTATGTTGGCTCCTACCATTATGAATCCATCAAAAACAGGTTGTGGGAAAGCATAATCCCATAGGTAAGCCAAATTAGCTGCATATTTTATGTTAATATGGTAGCCAGTCTGCTTCACACAAACTTATATTCTATCTGTACTTCTGTACCACAACTCTTGCTATGTTGGCTCCTGACACAATGGATCCATCAAAAACAGGTTCTGGGAAAGCATAATTCCATAGGGAAGCCAAATTAGCTGCATATTTTATGATAATGTACCAGCCAGTCTGCTTCACACATTAATATTTATTTAGTGTTAATTTATATATTTAAATATTCACTACCACAACTCTTGCTATGTTGGCTCCTAGCATTATGGGGACATCAAAAACAGGTTGTGGGAAAGCATAATTCCATAGGGAAGCCAAATTAGCTGCATATTTTATGTTAATATACCAGCCAGTCTGCTTCACACATTAATATTTATTCAGTGTTAATTTATTCATTTCTGTGTGAATAAAAATATATTCCTTAAACGACGTTCTTCTCTTCGACAGGCTCACGACGGCATCTGCTACCTGAGGTACGACGACACCAACCCCGAGAAAGAAGAAGAAAAGTTCTTTGTCGGAATCAAAGACATGGTTGAGTGGCTCGGTAAGTAGACTACAGGGTTGGGGTGGTAAATGAACGATGGGGGGTGGTAAGTGGACTACGGGGTGGAGGTGATAAACTGTGGAATTTGTATCACAGTAACGGGGCTCGATTCATCTCCGATGACGCAGATAAAAAATTGTGGCGGTTTTTTAATTCGTCTCTAATTTGATTCTTCGTTCCTAGGTTACACGCCGTACCAGATAACTCACAGTTCCGACTACTTTCAAGAGTTGTACGACCTCGCTGTGGAGCTGATAAAGCGCGACCTTGCCTACGTTTGCCACCAGGCTTCCGAGGAGATGAAGGGGTTCAATCCGTTGCCTTCTCCCTGGAGAGAACGTCCAATCGAAGAGAGCTTGGCACTTTTCGAGGTATGTTTAGCTGTGAGAGAGAATATTAGTAAGGATTTTTAAATCCTTAAATCCTAAAGTATATTTAGATAATATTAGTAAGGATTTTTAAATCCTTAAATCGTAAATCCTTAAGATTAAATCCTAAAGATTGTTCATTTGTACTTCCTGGCTTTGGATCTTTTCTACGGTTTCGCAACAGTTTTTCTGCTCTTGTGCGGGCTGGGCGATTACTTTCAGTTTAGCAACTTTAACGTGAAATGATGAGGAGGATTATTGTCAGAATGATGATATTGTGAGTAGCACATCTGACATGAGTTTATCACGAAGAAGAAGAGTGTTTTAAGTATAAAAATGATGAATTTATAATTAGGTGGAAAAGTTAAAAAGTCCTCTTTTTTGGTGTTAGTCTGACATGTTAGAAATAAATATTTATGACTTGAAGGAATATTATTTACAGCTCTTGTAATAATTAAATAATAAATTTTTGTGTGACGTAACAATTTTTTTAACCTCTATGATAATTTTACAGGACATGAGAAAGGGAAAGATAAACGAAGGAGAAGCAACATTGAGGATGAAGATTACACTCGAGGAGGGCAAGAAAGACCCCGTTGCGTACCGGATCAAATTCACTCCTCATCATCGGACCGGGGACGAGTGGTAAGTAAGAGGGTACGTGGAAATGTGAAAGTGACAGCGGTCGTGGTCCTAATAAATAATATTATTCAATATAAAATTATAAATATTTTCGGTCGCTGTCTGTCTGCAGTCGATACAAAGGGAATTTTTTCAGGTTTAATAAATGTGGAAATTTTAACTGTACAGTTAAGTAGATAGTTGTTTACCTGTCGATCAAGGTGTATATAGTTGTTTACCTGTTCATGAAGGTGTATCTATCCGACGTACGACTACACGCACTGTCTCTGTGACTCGATCGAAAACATCACCCACTCTCTGTGCACTAAAGAGTTTCAGTCGAGGCGCTCGTCGTACTATTGGCTGTGCAATGCCCTTGACCTATACTGTCCCGTCCAATGGGAGTACGGCAGGCTGAACCTGAACTACACTGTCGTTTCGAAGAGGAAGATAGCGAAGCTGATTTCTGAAAAGATTGTTCGGTTTGTTGCTATAGCGATTTTTATTTTTAACTCCGTTAATTATAATAAAATGTTGCCATGACAGCATATTCATTTTTTATGTGTTTATTTGACATATCGATGAATTATTGAATTTTAAAATCCGATCAGGGATTGGGACGACCCGAGGCTGTTCACGCTGACTGCGCTCAGGAGGCGGGGCTTCCCTGCCGAAGCCATCAACATGTTCTGTGGCAAGGTGGGGGTCTCCATGGCCCAGGTAACCCTCGACCCAACCATGCTGGACACCTGCGTCAGGGATGTCCTCAACATTACAGCTCCCAGGTAGTAATTGAAAGCAGATTTCGATTAATTTTTCTCTGAGCTTTCAATGCTCATCGTCAGTGCGGATAATTTCCGATGCATGTATGTTATAAATTCGCGTTGGGGTGTTAGGTGGCGCTACAATCTCCGAAAATTAGTTTTCATTGTTTCTGACGTATTATTGCTAGCGTAGTTATATTTGTTGTTGTATTATAAGTTTTTATAGTTTCGGTTTTTGCTATTTGATGAGAAAAATCTGATTTCGAGAGTTTTTTCGTTTTTCTTTTCGACAACTCTCAGAGCGATGGCTGTCGTCGAGCCCTTAAAAATCAGCATTCTCGATCTTCCCGAAGATTTCCCGAAAACCATCACCGTTCCCGACTTCCCGATGGACGAAACCAAACCTCACCACGAGATACCGTTTGAGAGTACGATCTTCATAGAAAAAGCTGATTATAGAGAAGTTAGTTGATATTATGATAAGTAGTGATAATGATTATGATGATAATTAGATTTATCTTGTTTGAGATACATTACGGAATGTGTTGTGATGTTTTTAAAATTAACTTTTATGGTGGTGTTGTTCATTTGCGATAATAGCAATGGTGTTGTGTAAGCTAATGTAGTCGTGTCAACCACCTTACAGTGCCCTGGATCCAACAATCCTGTTACCCAACCTAGAATGCTGCATTGTTAATTTCTCTTATAAATGTCTGTTGCCGAGCTAAATTTCATCACACGTAGTAATAATATCAATAAAATTTGTAACACGCCATATGTCAATTGCTTGTATAGAGTATACATAAAATAGTATATGTGTGTCTCTTTCCCATCCTTCAGATTGCCGACAAAAACTACAAGAGGCTTGCCACCAATCAAATGGTCGGTCTCAGGTACGCGAACCTGGTCATCAGCGTCGATCGTGTCATCAAAGATGAAAAAACTGGAGAGCCGACGGAGATCATCGCCAGGTGTCACCGTCTGGCGAACGTGGAAAAGCCGAAAGCGTTCATACACTGGGTGTCTGATCCTGTCGTGTGCGAGATGAGGCTCTACGAAAGGCTGTTAGTATTGCAAAAAAGATGATACAGTGTAGCCAATCAAAAATTGAATAATAATATTAATACCAGGTTGTAAAACTAGATGTGGCAAAACTAGATTGGCGAAATGTTTTCTGAATATTATCATTATTGCATTTCCGAGTTTATAAAGCTTCGTCCATTTTTTATGACCTTTCCAGATAGGTCAATGTGTGCGTTATATTTGCATAAATTATGTTAATTCCACAAAGATTTATGCAATAATTAAATAAGTATAACTAAGAGTGGTAAAACAAACAGAAATTTAATAATAATAATATTGCATAAATTATGTAAATTTCACACTGTGATTGATCGATTGAAATTGTTACAGATTCAAACACAAGAACCCAGAAGACAAGAACGAAGTGCCGGACGGTTTCATCAGCGACTGCAATCCTCACTCCTTAAAAGTCGTCAGTAACGCACTGGTCGACAGGTCCGTCTCAAATGCCAAAGTCCTCGACAAGTTCCAATTCGAGAGGGTCGGGTATTTCTGCGTCGACTCGGACACGAAACCGGAAAAGGTTCGTCAGTATTATTATTTATGTCGACGTTCAAGGATTTGAAACGACTGTCTTTTCAGTAGTAGTAGTAGTAGTAGTACTAGAGAATTAGTTTTTGAATGAATGGTTTTTATCATAATAAGTTGCAATATCAGAATATTTAATTTTTGGTAATTTATTTATTAGATATAATAATACATTAATTTACCTCTGTTTATTACTCCAATTCATGTAGCTTGTCTTCAATCTGACTCTACCACTGAAAGAAGACCCTGGCAAAATGGCTTAGACATGGCAAGATGGATGGTGGTGGTGGTCCAGTTTTTTAATTATAGATTTTTGTTGTTACATGTTTTCTGTTAATTGAGTGAATTTAATTTATTCTTTGTTGAGCCGATAGAAATAATACGATTTTGTCTCGTACAGTTTTTTGGTTTTTGTCATTTAATCGAGATAAGATATGTCAAATTGAGTGCTGTCAATTTAAAAGACATTTTTTTGTTGTTGAATTAAGTGAACCTTTTTGTTTCTGTTTATATAATAGAATTAAAAAACATATTGTGTTCGTTTAGTTGAGTAAATTTTATTTGTCAATTTATTATTAACTGGTTGAACTTTATAAGTAATGACTTATTTGCCTTCGGTTTCCATGCCCCCTAATTTCTTTGGGGAGCCAAACTAAAACCTTTTATATTTATTTTTCCAAAAAAAGGCTTTTTTGCAAAATCCTTGGGGCTCCATTCTCCTCCCAAATGACACCTCTGGAATTGGGTAATCCCGAAAATTCTTCATGTTTATTTTTCTAAAAAATCCTTTGTTCCCCAAATGATGTTCTTGGATTCTTGTAATGTCTTCAAGAATATGTTAATGTGCAAGTTGAAAGGTCAATGGGAAGTGGTAGAAAAATTGATTACAAGAGTTTAGGAAAATCCTTGGGGCCTGCCACCCCTCTGCTCCCCTAAATGACGCCCCTGGATTCATGTATCGTCTTGGAAAGTACGGTTATGTTGTGTGCAAAATTTGAATTCGAAAGATCACTGGGGTGTGGTCGAAAAATAAATTACAAGTTTTTCTTACAAACCAGGTGATAAAAAGAGAATTGTTTTCGTTGATGATCCATGCGCATGGGGCAATTCTGAGCAATTGTTAAGGAACGTCATATCCAGACTATCATGACCATGACAGGTAGTGTCAAAGAGGATAGTTTTATGCCACTAAATTAAGACCTGAATATAATTATATCCCGGTTAAATTAAGACCTGAATATAATATCCCTGTTACCCATCGCTTTCACATAAATCCATAGTAAGTTCAAGACAACACTCGAAATGAAACGCAAAAACTTTTTTAATACATATAAAAAAATCATGTTTCCAAATTGAGCCGAGTCATAAGTCTTTGAAAATCAATCTAATACAACTAGGGCCAAATCAGCATTTCCAAGGTAGTTCCAGCACAAGTTCTGCAACGGGACGGGAGACACACCGTTGATGTCGAATGTCGGAAAATTAATAGAAACCATACAGAAAAAAATGATAACACCACAATATAATATAAGACCTTTAAATGAATAATAGCAAATTGAATCAGATGAAAAATATATTGCAGACGATCATGATAATACAAAAAGTTAATGAAGGAATCATTGTTTAGTCTTTCTCCATTTATTTCATTCCGTATCATAAACAGATCGGATCTGCAAAGGTTTTTCCGTTGACTAATTCTTCCAGACCCTGAATAATATTTAAACGAATATTTTTATTTATTTAAAATCATTTAACTTTATAAAAATGAATGATAAAAGATATAAAATTGCATAAAATAAATCATCAAAGATACAAAATCACACATAAAAATAAATTATTTAAAGATACAAGATCACACATAAAAATTATTAAAATTACAAAATCAGAAATAAAAATGAATTATTAAAATTACATCCAGCTTATAACAAAATAGCATAAACATAAATTTTAATTTAAAATATTTCCTACAACAATTCATCTACAAACAACAACAACTCTCATTACAACACATCTCCTAACTGACCTCTCCGGCATAAGAGACCAGTGGAGAAACTTCACAGACGACCTTTCCTTCAGCCGGAACCACTCCACCGGCTTTCTCGATCCACTTCTTGTGCAGATTGAAGATGGATTCTCTGGAAGTGCTCGGGCAGTCGGCACCGGCGGAATCTGCGTTCTTGAGAGGGGAAAACTCCTCCTCCCTTTTCACCTCCCACACAGCAAAATCACTGTTGATTGGACGATGATAATAGGTAACACATTATAGAATTTGACTGATTCATTCTGAACCCGCAAAATAATAAAGCTACTATTGAGAGAGATTTACTCTAATTTCGTATAAAATAAATCAATGCGTTGTATAAAAAGTGGTGAAATTTTTTTCAATAAATCATTGTATCATATTTAGGATATACATATAATTTAGAGATATACATATATCTTATATATATATATATATATATATATATATATATATATATATATCTGGAGATATACATATAATTTAGAGATATACATATAATTTAGAGATATACATATAATTTAAAGATATACATGTAATTTAGAAATTTACATATAATTTAAATATATACATATAATTTAGATATATATGTATAAATATCTAAATAAAATTAAGAAAAAATAAAATAAAAATCACTTTGTAAATTGGAAAACATCGAAGATGAACTTCTCCATCTTGATTCCGTTCGGTGTGGCAGGTTTCACCAGCTGTCCATCCTCGCCGCAGTAGGGAATCTTCTTCTTGGCCACGTGATGTGTCAGCTCTTTTTCTTTTCTGTTTAAAAGTAAATTTAAATAAAAAAAGAAAATGAAAAATTTCAGGAGAGTGTGTTTATTTGCTAGATTTTTAAAAGCTTTGCTCTGCATAAATTAATCTTATAATTAAAACGTGTTGTTTTAAATACATTAGAATCTTTAATCGTTCGTTAATTTTATCAAAATTATTAAAATTTACTACAAAGTTCAACTTCAGTCAAATAAAAATCCACTTTCAAAAAGGGCTTCTTAAACGAATTTAATTACAGTCTACTCTGGAAAAATGAGCCCCAAATTTTTCGACCCTAAGAAAGTTTTCTCCCAAGAAGGTTCAAATTTTTCCAATTGGACAAATTAACAGAAGCACAGGACTGCATGTACATTCAATCCGTAATTATACTCCTTCGATTGGCTTGTTTAGTCCAAACCTAAAACCCATAGTTTCTTCCACTTTATATAAAACTTACTGAATGACCTCCTTGATGAACTCCACGGTGAAAAAGTGATTGGCTATTCCACCGCCGTTGTAGGTCAACTTTCCGTCTTCCGACCTCATTTCCGAGAGTTCTTTCGAGATTTCGCTGTACTCCATGACGTGGTAATGTCCTTTGTACTTGCAGATGACTCCAACGGGTTCGGTCGGGTCGGTTTTCTCTACGACCTGGAAAAATTATTAAAGATTCTCTCGTTATGACCCGAGAAAGCGGCTAGCTGACCGAACGTCAACCGATGGGACAGCAGTGAAGAAAAACGACCTTGTATCCACAATGGGCTTTCTTGGACAGGCAGAAGCCGATGAAGACCGGATCGGCGATACGCAGAAGGATGTTGTCGACGCAAAAGACGTGGAGGTACTTGACCGATCGTTTTTCCATGTCCTCGACGATTTTGCTCCTCTGAATGGCACTGTAGAGACCGCCGTTGCCATCTGAAATTTCATAGAAATATTTCAATTTTCTTTAATAAAATAAAATAAAATAAAATAAAATATAATATAAAATAATATAATATAACATAATATAACATAATATAACATAATATAACATAATATAATATATAAAATAATTATTATTATAGTAACTTAAAATGATAAATTCACTTTTAATCATCGACAAATTTTTATTAATACTTCCTCAACAAACTTTTAACATGACCTATACGAACTCTCACAACCAATCGGCAAATAAGACAGCCAGCTAACCAGGGGCCTGAGCAATGGCGTGCGGCGTCTCCAAGATGATTTTACCGTTGAATTCGACGCAGGGCATGCAACCCTGGTTGAAGAAAACGACGTTCTCTTCGGCCAAACCGAAATAAGCGTTATCCTTGAAGTACTTGACGGTCGTGTCGTGAGTCGGTCCGCTAGTCATGATGTACCTGGATTGAATAACACAAAAAATTATAACAGGTGAGCATTTGGACTCAGCCCACTTTTCGTCAGTCGCATCATATTACATTATCATTTTGACTCTTTCTTACCAAGGCACTACACAGGCTTTGCCGCAGAGAACTTCAGCCATTTTTTGAAGCTTGATCAACCTCTCGGCCATCAGCTGGAAAAGGGTCTTCTTCGAGGGTAGGCCGACGTCGTACATGCCCTTGGGGTAGCTGACACCCAGCCTGGTTCCCTGTCCACCGGCCAGCAAAAGAGCTGCAACCTTACCTTCTCCGATTTGCCTGAGACCTGAAGAAGAATTAGTTCGCATTAAATATTGTATTAAATAAACTGAATGTATAATTATGATTATAATTAGAATAATTAATGGCCCATTAAATATTGTATTAAATAAACTGAATGTATAATTGTGATTATAATTAGAATAATTAATGGCCCAGAAGTTTAACTAGTGACTAACACCACATTAAATATTGTCGAATTTTCATTTTCATATAATAATAATTATAGTATATTAAATCATAATTATCATATGTTTATAATGATAATTATCTTACATTTATAATCATAATTATCTTACATTTATAATCATAATAATAATAATAATAATAACCAACCTTCCTCTTCATACTCCCTCATCTGCTCCTGAGAGGTCGCGGCAGTGCTTCCAAATACGTCGGCAGGAACGGGTTCCAAGTCTTTGTCCTCGCAGAGAGATGCACCTTTGTTCAGGTCTTTCGTGCACTGGTTGAAACATTTAACGATGTAATCGAGATCCAGAGATTCGATTTGCTCGAGGAGAGCTTTCTTTTGGGTTTCGTCCAACTGGTCGTAAAATTTCAGAAGATGAGCTTGGTCGTGAACCTCGAGGTTGGCTTTGACTTTTTCGTAGTCGGCCATCTTTGCTGTCGTTTGCAAGTGTGTGCGAGTGTGTGAGCAGTAATTTTTAGAAACTCTGGAAAATATTGAAAATAAAATTTTTTTAACGTGTTTAAATACTTTTAAAGCTTTTTTTATATACTTACAAATCTCTGCAGAGTAAAAACAATCATATTTAGTCACATTGGTAATCTCCAAAACATGGTAGCATATACCAGCGTAGTACCAGTTGTGAGACGTGTTGGTCTAGTGGTATAGATACCGGCTTTGAGAGTCGTAGGACCCGGGTTCGATTCCCGGTCCAGGCACGTAATTTCCTTGAGCAAGAAACTAACTCACATGTGCTCACGTCAACTCAGCGTTATCTAGGGTTAACTCATGTCTATGAAAATAGCGTGTTCGAAGTTTCCGATTCCAAAGGAACCTTCGTAAGCGCCTCTGACTTATCTGGCGCTATATAAATTCATCATTATTATTATTATTAGAGCAAACACCTGGTTATGTGATAGATGTGTGTGTGTGTGTGACCAAACACTTGTTTATGTGATAGGTGTGGGTGTGTGTGACAAAAAAGCATGTGGACTGATAACGACAACCAGCAATCAGACAAAAAATTATTTATAAATATAAAACGTATCATGCAAACAGAAAAAATATATTTTTTGAATTTTTAATCAACTATAATGTACTGACTTCCATATAAAACCAACAATAAAAAAGATAACATTTAATTTAGAACTTGCTATGACCTGTGACCTTTCAGGTAGGTGACAAGGTCAAGTTCGAGTGTTGAATCATATGACGACCATGTGATGACATGATTATGATACTTTAAAGGAGGAATAATAATTTTAAAGTGCTTAAGTAGAACTTAACGACACTTGAAAAATCAATGAAAAATCCTCATTCTATTTATACATATATAAAACAACATTTACAAAACTTAGTAATCATCAGTTATAAAAAAAACTTTAAATGTTAATTATTCAGGTTATACACAGGAGGCGCAATCGCACAGCGGCAATCTTTCATTTTTATCCTCTCGGAAAGAATTAACAAGTTAACTCTTACAATTCGGGTCAACTCGGCTTTTCATCCACTTGTAGTAATAGTTAAACGAGTATGAGCTGTTCAACTTAGGGATAGAAAAAACTAGATGCTACCTATGGCTACAGTTGCTAAGCTACACATTAAATTGAAATATATCATATATGATTTGCATTATAAAATTAAACTTTAAAAACATGTGTACATTCTTGAGGACATTAAGAATTAAAGCCAAGCGCTTCCTGGTTAACACGAACGTGAACTACAAAACACAAAACAAACTGGTCCCGTGTTCGCGATTTAACTTTTACCGTACTTTTACGACTACTAAAACAAGATGACTCAAGAATAGTCAAGAATCAAGAATAAGAATCAAGATGTTAAACAAAAGGTATCCGCAACAAGACACTGTCAAAAATGTTCTCGATAAAAAACTTGTGTTATACTTGTTACAGTATTATTATTATTATATTTATATGCATTGTTGCTTGAACAGTTAAGAGACAAGATTTCACGCCGGTATCATCCCATCGAGGAAGCGAGTAAATATTCTGTAACAACTGATCTATCAAACACGAAATAATAAACAATGCGGTATAATTAACTTAGAAACAACACTATCAGCCCTTCTAACCTCTAAAAGAGCAGAACACTTTACCTTCCCTCAATTAAAATTCGGCAGCCTTTTATCTACCTGGACACAATACAACTTTTAAACAATAAATTACGTTTTAAGGGATGTGCTAAAATTATATATATTGAAATAATAAAATTAGTTTTAAAGAAATATTAACTAACAAAAAATGTAATTTAATGTTTAATTTTACAAACACGTTTGTTTAAATAAACTGCACAAACCAACTACCAGATAAACCACAATGATAAACCATTTCAAAATGCTGTTTTTTTTTAAATTTCCACAGCCTAAACCAGAATTATAAAAAAATAAAAAACATAAATTTTTAAATAAGAATTTAAACCAAGTGATTTGGCTTATACCTGGCAATCAACATGCAGTTATCCAGGTGGCATCTCCACGGCCTGCTCAGATCGTCTACTGTTAATCGCTCTCTTATACTTTCTCTGTTAAGCACTATTTTTCTGAACGCTTTTTTCCTTAGTCTGACCCTTTTTTCTGAAACAATTTTGCAAAAGCTTATATCCACATCATAAGATTCATAGATGCTCACTGTGTTCATTTGGTCATGCTTTTCTTTTAGAAGTATTTCAACTTAAGATTTTTTATGAACAGGAACACAGGTATTATTTTTACAGGATTGCAAGAAAATAAAATTTATCAACAACCCGTAACATCCCTATTAACTCAGGAGTTGGCTTAGAATGGTTTTTGATTTAAGTTTATCATAGAAACTATTGAAAAACTAAATAAAAAAAAGTTTTTAAATATTTGGTTTTTCCAACCCTGAATATAATTGCAAAATGACAATGAGTAAGGGTTAAAAATCGAATTGAGTAGGTAACATATGTTGGTTAGCGTTTGATGATTTGTTCTCAAGTCGTCATCGTCGTCATGGTTATAGTCATCATCATCACCTCCACTACCACATTCATCATCGTCGTAGTCATCGTTACCAAGTGAAAATATCATCTTCAATCCTTATCTTATTATCTGTCTTATCTGTAACGTTGTAATTGTAAAGGAGTACTGGAGGCTGAGGCGTAGCTAGGGGGGAGCAGGGGGAGCGGAGGTGTTACACAAAAGGACGCATGGAATTCAAAACTTTAACTTTTTTACTTTAACTTTAACTTTCTGTTATCATCAAACGTAAAAGATGATTAATTTTAAGCATTGCTGGTTTAAACGTCAAGAAATTATGAATATGAATTTATCAATAATTTGGGAAATTTCGTCTCGTGGTTCTGACTTCATGTCTGCTGACATAAGCAGTTAAAGTTTATGTTAAACCACGGATATCTTGATATATCAAGATATCCATGGTTAAACTAATTGCTGGGTACGATCTGATTGGTCGGTTTTTTTAAACATGCGTAAATTTTTTAAGTCATGTGTTATTGACAGATGGGTATTGTTTACATATATTGGAGGCGGTATTTTAGGTATTCTATAGGTATTGTATATATATAATACAATATAAATGTGACACAGGCCACTAAAAGAAGAGTAAATGCCTTTATTATGCCGAGGGGTATATTGTCACCGATATCTCGACACAACACCTATAAATAACTATAATAAATAAAATAAAACGCAAGAAAGAATGACGTCTATTTTGCATAGTCAGAAAACATTTTTATTATTATTATTGTTATTATCATCTTGGGTATTTTGCATAGCAGTCATATAAAGTAAAACATTATTATTATCATCATATTGGTTATTTACCTAACAGCCATAGAAAGAAAAACATTATTATTATTATCATCTTGGGTATTTGCATAGCAGTCATATAAAGAAAACATTATTATTATTATTATTATTATTATTATTATTATTATCATCTTGGGTATTTTGCATAGCAGTCATATAAAGAAAACATTATTATTGTTATTATTATTATTATTATTATTATTATTATTATTATTATTATTATTATTATTATTATTATTATTATTATTATTATTATTATTATTATTATTATTATTATTATTATTATTATTATTATTATTATTATTATTATTATTATCATCTTGGGTATTTTGCATAGCAGTCATATGAAGTAAAACATTATTATTATCATCATATTGGTTATTTACCTAACAGACATAGAAAGAGAAACATTATTATTATTATCATCTTGGGTATTTGCTTACCAGTCATAGAAGGAAAACATTATTATTATTATTGTTATTATTATCATCTATCTAGGGTATTTGCTTAGCAGTCATAGAAAGACAAACGTTATTATTATCATTATTATCATCTTGGGTATTGTTACATGCCAATAAACACAGAAGGTAACGCTATAATGCATTACATCTATTTTGCCCATTGTCATCAGACGAAAAAGGACATATTGTATACAGTGCGCAAGAGAGAGAGAGAGAGAGAGAGAGAGAGAGAGAGAGAGAGAGAGAGAGAGAGAGAGAGAGAGAGAGAGAGAGAGAGAGAGAGAGAGAGAGAGAGAGAGAGAGAGAGAGAGAGAGAGAGAGAGAGAGAGTGAGAGAGAGAGGGAGAGATAGAGATAGAGAGATAGAGAGAGAGAGTGAGTGAGAGAGAGAGAGGGAGAGAGAGAGAGGAAGGGAGAGAGAGAAATATATAATAGTTTATATTCCTTTACACCAGGTGTTTTAAACTGAAATAGCTGTATGTAGGAAGCACCTACGTACTTCCTGTCGTGGATCATTATTTGATCTTTTTAACTTTTCCTTCCTCCTTTCTCCAGGCTTGGGACTGTCTCGCAATTAGCGAGACTGAGTTAATTAGTCTTAGTTTTAGATAAGACTTTAATTAGAAAAATTTGTATCAACAAAAAATTTATTAAATTGTTTTTTTTCGTATAAAACATATTCAATAAAAACAATTTTTTCGTTACCCAACGCGTACGTAGGTGAGTAGCCACAGTTTTTTAGAGGTAACCGATCAGTGCAATTTTGAATCATTATAAATATAAATAAACCTTTAATTAAATTATAATAAATCTATAAACAAAAATGAAAAATTCTCTACTGAACATTAAATAATAAACCATGCACAAACATAATAGCACATCAATGGGCAGCTTAAGTTGTTGTATACCTCTACAGTCACTAATACAGAATGTTAGCATAACAAAACAACCAAAAGTCATATTTTTACATGTTATAGGTAAGTATTCGTTAGATTGTTAATCTTAGAAATTAGTAGAATTAGCCGAATGGCTATGCCCATGGGCCGAATGGGCCGGCTTCGGGGTAGACTGAGGCGCGCACCGGTTAAGACTGAGGGGTAGCCGAGGGTACAATGGCCTCTTCTTCTTTGATCTTCTCGAGCTTTTTGAGCGAACCCTCTCTTTTCTGAATCCTGTTCCTTTTGAAGAAATCCAACGGGATTATCGGCGGCGGTTCAACGCAGGAGACGTCGAGCGAGCAGATGTAGTTGTCGTAGTAGCCGCCATCGTCGTCGGCTTCTGTGTGAGTCGGCTCGTCGTTGTTTTCGGCGCCGGTCGCAGTCGGCTCGGGTTTGATCGCTATCACCTTGTTCTTTAGCTTTGAACACTTTTTCTGTGGTAGTTAACGATTAATTGGTATTGATGATGATGATGATGATGATGATGATGATGATGATGATGATGATGATGATGATGATGATGATGATGATGATGATGATGATGATGATGATGATGATGATGATGATGATGATGATGATGATGATGATGATGATGATGATGATGATGATGATGATGATGATGATGATGATGATGATGATGATGATGATGATGATGATGATGATGATGATGATGATGATGATGATGATGATGATGATGATGATGATGATGATGATGATGATGATGATGATGATGATGATGATGATGATGATGATGATGATGATGATGATGATGATGATGATGATGATGATGATGATGATGATGATGATGATGATGATGATGATGATGATGATGATGATGATGATGATGATGATGATGATGATGATGATGATGATGATGATGATGATGATGATGATGATGATGATGATGATGATGATGATGATGATGATGATGATGATGATGATGATGATGATGATGATGATGATGATGATGATGATGATGATGATGATGATGATGATGATGATGATGATGATGATGATGATGATGATGATGATGATGATGATGATGATGATGATGATGATGATGATGATGATGATGATGATGATGATGATGATGATGATGATGATGATGATGATGATGATGATGATGATGATGATGATGATGATGATGATGATGATGATGATGATGATGATGATGATGATGATGATGATGATGATGATAAAACTAATTACTATTATTTATTAGTGTCATAATGACAGTTTCATTTTTGTTTGTGCTGTGTTAGTAAACGTAGGTAAATGAAATACTAAATACTACTCTTCTTACACATTTAAATACACTAGAAAAAAAACATTATTCATTACTATTAGTAACACGAATACGGTCAAGGTCAAGATGACTAATGCAGACTATTATTATTGAGACTATTTGTAGCATATGGAAGATGTTTGTACGCTTAAACTTTACTCAGTAAAAAATTCATGTCACAAATAAGTTGACGTATGACAGCTGTCATCAACAAGCAGCTACCAGCATGACTACACCGCCAAATGTACGGAAAAATACCTGAACAAATACACCTGGTGTGTGCAGCACAGGTGTGCAATGACTTTGCCCACTTTGCACCTACCTGCTGAATTTTTTTAAAATTTAGCTTTCAATTAGCCTTTTTTCAGCTTTTACACCTTTTTCTTCTCAATTCTCACTTTTTTCAAAGTGACAAAATGAAAAAATACGTCTGCAGCTTAGCAGCTTATAGTAGTTTGCCTTTGGAGGACAAAAGTAAGTTTGGCACGAGAAAACTTTGTAGCCTAAAGCACTACAGGCGAATAGCAAATTGTTATTTTAAATGTCAGAACCCTATCAGCTGATGCGAACTGATTGTTGTGGCAGCGATCGTAATTATTATAGTCATCATTGTTAGATTGATTGATTGATTGATTGATTGATTGATTGATTGATTGATTGATTGATTGATTGATTGATTGATTGATTGATTGATTGATTGATTGATTGATTGATTGATTGATTGATTGATTGATTGATTGATTGATTGATTGATTGATTGATTGATTGATTGATTGATTGATTGATTGCTTGATTGATTGATTGCTTGATTGATTGATTGATTGATTGATTGATTGATTGATTGATTGATTGATTGATTGATTGATTGATTGATTGATTGATTGATTGATTGATTGATTGATTGATTGATTGATTGATTGATTGATTGATTGATTGATTGATTGATTGATTGATTGATTGATTGATTGATTGATTGATTGATTGATTGATTGATTGATTGATTGATTGATTGATTGATTGATTGATTGATTGATTGATTGATTGATTGATTGATTGATTGATTGATTGATTGATTGATTGATTGATTGATTGATTGATTGATTGATTGATTGATTGATTGATTGATTGATTGATTGTCAACTCCTAGATGTTTGGTAATGACAATAAAAAGGTTTTTAAAAAATATTAAAAATATTATGAAAACTTTGACTAACTAAGAAGTTTTTGAAGAGTTGTTTGGCATTCAAATCTTCATGACCGTCGTCGCTTCTCCTTCTTCTTCTTCTGATTGGCCTGCTTGCCATCACGGAACTGTCGATGAACTAATAAAAACACAGACATGTGTGTGATTAAAAAATCTAAAGCTATATATATAAAAAACAGTGGGTGCGTGTGTGTGCATTTGTGTGTATGTATGTATGTATGTATGTGTGTGTATGTCTGTGTGTGTGTGTTGGCATGGAGGTCGTCTTCATTGAAGAAAAGATTTTAAAAAATTTATAAAAAAAAATCTGCTTTTTATTTAACGTTTTACCGGCAAAAACGAAAGAAAACTAAACAAAAACCCCGTTACAACAGTTACGTCTACTTTGAACCATTTTTCTCAGTTGTCACTTACGCTATTGGAAGATGCTATATCGATTTACATCACATCACATCACATCACATCACATCACATCACATCACATCACATCACATCACATCACATCACATCACATCACATCACATCACATCACATCACATCACATCACATCACATCACATCACATCACATCACATCACATCACATCACATCACATCACATCACATCACATCACATCACATCACATCACATCACATCACATCACATCACATCACATCACATCACATCACATCACATCACATCACATCACATCACATCACATCACATCACATCACATCACATCACATCACATCACATCACATCACATCACATCACATCACATCACATCACATCACATCACATCACATCACATCACATCACATCACATCACATCACATCACATCACATCACATCACATCACATCACATCACATCACATCACATCACATCACATCACATCACATCACATCACATCACATCACATCACATCGCATCGCA
This sequence comes from Erpobdella octoculata, assembly GCA_963978895.1. NCBI lineage: Eukaryota > Metazoa > Annelida > Clitellata > Hirudinida > Erpobdellidae > Erpobdella > Erpobdella octoculata. The sequence continues at coordinate 385,761 of OZ022239.1, forward strand.
TCGCGTCACATCACATCAAGTCACATTACATTTCATGACACAGTTTCACTAGCCACACACACACACTTGCCCGAAAGCGAAAGGCGCTGATTTCAATTCACCCCACGCTGTTTTTTGAAACCGATACTCATTTCTATGGTATCCACAGGTGCAGGAAATAAGGGCTTAGTTAGTAATTATGTTGACTCAGCCACTCGGCAGGAGACCGTCGTCACAGGTGACTCGTATTAAATTGCCAGCAAATCAATCGATATTAATAATTTTTATTTTGTCTCGACTGGCAAACAAACAAACAAAAACTTTAATACCTGTACAGGTAAGTCGCTGTAACCTGGCAGCAACAGTACTATATTGTGTACAAATATAAGCCCCAGGCATCGTAGAGGTACATTGCTTGCGTACAAAGAACTGCACGCAGTAGCTACTTTACTGTACACAAGCATTCACCAATTGTAGCCAAGAGCTTTTATTCAGAATAACCTAAGCAAGCTTCAAGCTATTTTCATCTTTAAAACTTTACATAGACAATAGCTACCTGTTTATCCATATGTTAATTAGATGTTAATAAAATATGTTAATTAAAGGTTAATTAGATGTCGTTATTTAATCATCTTTTGCTGCTATAATATAATAATGTGTTAATATGGGACACGCACAAAAAAGGTCGATTTGTCCTGACATTATAATGGCCAACAAGTTATTATTTGTTTGTTTGGACAGAAACTGAGGTATCCTGTTTTTCTGCATAAATCAAGATTAGTGATGTAGATAGGAAAATATAATATGAAAAGAGAGAGAGAGAGAGAAAGAGAGAGAGAGAGAGAGAGAGAGAGAGAGAGAGAGAGAGAGAGAGAGAGAGAGAGAGAAAGAGAGAGAGAGAGAGAGAAAGAGAGAGAGAAAGAGAGAGAAAAAGAGAGAAAGAGATAGGTCGCCTCCAACTTAATTCCGCCAGAGATAATCTGGTTTTTAACCTGTCTTCGGAGATACAAGTGTCCAAGAGATCTGGTTTTCCTGGGTGTCGACTGGATTTCAACATCAGGTACGATTCGCATCCTTTGAGCCTAAAGGTTTCTCTGACATGCCTGATATGACCGCTTCTACCTACCATGGCCACGGGTACCTGCTTACTCATGTCGGCCGCTTGTCTTCCTCGGCTCTGTGACAAACCAAAACCATCGAAACATGTGATATCTCTCAGTGCATTCATTCGTCACATCTTTAGTTTTGTCCGAGCTCGATTACTGCAATTATGTTCTTATTTTTCTTGTGGCACCGTTTTATACTGGTTTAGAAATCGTTAAGATTAAAAAAAAACTAAAATAAAATATAAATTAAAAAAAACTCTCGTTTAATTAAACGAAAGCGTGAGCGTTCATTTTTTTTAGAAACTCTTTCAATTGTAAAGATATTAGATTAAAAAGTGATTAAAAAAGTTGTTTTTTTTTATATATTTGTACTTTCTGTATGTAGGTTCACGGACGGATCCAGAGGGGATGATGGGACGCATTCCTCCACCAGAGTATCAATTACATTTAATGGGGGGTGGAATAAAATGGCCGTAGTTAAAAATAAAATTGTTGAAAAATACTTACGACTACCACCGGGTCATCAGCTTTTTAGAGAGGAAAAAAGTGAATTTTTGACTACCCCCCCCCCGGTCATAAGTTTTTTTTGTGTGGAAATTATTTGAAAGTGACGGACCTGCATCGCACCCCCCCCCAAGACTTTCTAAATGAGTGACAGGAATGCGGTTTATATCTTCTTAGGTTGGTTGAGAACCTCACTAATTTGAGGATGAAAATCTTGATGTGCGCCGTGTAAAAACAAGATGCAAAAAGCGATTCATGTGGAATTCCTGGCCATTCGCTTCTACAGTGGTGGCCAAGAATGCGCTATATAAATTATAATAATGACCAATAATTCTGTTCTAGAATGGTGTCCAAGAATGCGCTACATAAATAATAATAATAATAATAATAATAACAATAACAAATAATTTAGTTCCACAATGGTGGCCAAGAATGCGCTGCATAAATAAATAATACTAAATAATTCTGTTCCACAGATGTAAATATATATATATATATATATATATATATATATATATATATATATATATACATATATATATATATGTATATATATATACATTTATATATATATATACATATTTACATCTTTTTCCTGTTTTATAGGTTCAGTAGAAAGATTTTTCAATAGCTGAAACGTTTTGGTTTGACATCTCAAATGATGAAATTTGTCAAGCAAACCAATTTAGAAAACATGTTTATTGATGGAGATAAAGAAGTAAAACCATACAAATGTCAACACTGTGAAAAATCGTTTAGTCGAAAATTTAACCTGACAGTTCATACACGAATACACACTGGTGAAAAACCATACGAATGTGAATTCTGTGAACAGTCATTTAGTACCAAATCAAGCCTGATAATACATACGCGAATACACACAGATGAAAAACCATTCA
>OZ022239.1:393248-468248 GCA_963978895.1 Erpobdella octoculata
CACCTGATAATACATATACGAATACACAAGGGAAAACCCCTACCAGTGTGAACAAGCGGGAAAGGAAGCAGGAGAACGAGCGGAAAGCCGAAGAGTGAGCAGGAATAGGACAGAGCAATTTTTTAAATTGATCGCATGTTATACAACACTTAACTGTACACGCTGGTGAAAACCATTCAAGTGTCAAAAATGTGAAAAAAAGTTTTAATCGCAGGTCAAGGAACGGGAGAGCAAGAGCGAGCGGGAACGGGAACGGTAGAGCATGCTAGAGCGGGAACGGGAAAGCAAGCTTGAGCGGGAACGGGAGAGCAACCGGGAACGGGAAAGCGACCGGAGGCGGGAGAGCAAGCGGTTCATTTAAAGAAAACGATATTTAATTTTATAAAGCAAAAAACTTTGTTTTTTTCATATATTGATTCGAAATATTCTTTAATTTTTCATCTTCACATACTTCATTGTCAATGTTTTTTTCAGAGACTTATAATCATCAAAAACTGTTTTACAAAAATAATAAGCAGTTCAATTAAAAAAAATTTTTACATCATAAAAATACATTTAAAAAAAACAACGTTTTTGCGCCCTAAATAGTATAAAATAATATTCATATATTTCATTTACAACGAAAAACGTTGTGGCGCATTATTTTTTTTATAACTATTTCTTATACTTATACTAAAGTTTTGATGTTATAGCCTATGTAAGCATTTGAGTTTATTTCGCTAGGTAAAAGCAGACGTATGGTGTGCAGTAGTGTGCACGCAGTAGTTAGCATGCATGCGATTCGCACATATATTATAGCAATTCTGAGCCGATCTCAAACAACTAAGAAAGGAAAGAACGAGAGAGAGAGAGAGGGAGAAGAGGAGAGAGAGAATGGAGTCGCTCGCGAGTTGTTAGCATGCATGCGATGATGCGATGCATGCACGAAAGAGAGAGAGAGGGAGAAGGGAGAGAAAGTCGTTCGCGGACAAACAAAGTCTCAAACAACTCGCGGACAAAGTCTCAAACAACTAAGGAACCTAATAAAAACGTTGTGAAAATATAAAAGATTTCTGGAAAACAAAGTCTATTACGGTTCACTTGTTTTAGAAAAACATTTTCATGACTTTTGATCTGTTGTGTGTGTATGTGTGAGTGCGTATGGTGTGTGTGTGTGTGAGAGTTTTAGCAATTTTTGTTGCCTAAGCAGGGATTTATTAATTATACTTTTTTTAATTATAGTTTATAGTCCTTTACACCAAGTGTTTTAAGACTGAATTGGCTGTATGTAGTAAGCACATAAGTACTTCCTGTCGTGGATCAAAGTTTGATCCTTTTAACTGTCCCTCCTCCTTTATCCAGGCATGGAACTCTATATACATACTGGAATGGAATCTCAAAATGCGCACGTACAAGTTGATACCGCTCGTTGCGTGTGCGTTGCGTGTGCGCTGCAGCCTGTACCAACCATTAATAACACGAAAGTGGTAGTCAAATCTCATATTTATTAGATACCAAAAACATTTAGCACATTATTTAAACGAAAGAAAACTAATATATACAAAGATATAAAAACAAATAGCAGCAAGAGATGATAAAAAAAGCATTATTTTTAACTTTACAACAACTATTTGATGATTTAATAATAATAATAATATATTATTTATTATTGGAAGATATTTACACAAATAGAAGCAGATGGCAGAAATGTATAATATAAATTTAAATCAACAGTTTGTTAATTTGTCAATTTTTCTCTTTCTTGAAAAATTTCTTGTGTTGCTATCAGCTTTGTTTGAAAAGTCTTTAATCAAGTTCTTGGCAACGCAATTGAAAAATCTTGCTGAAATTAAATTTTTCAGATCATGGCCTTTTGTACACAAACCCACATCAATTTGACTGAGTCTGCTGCCATCCATATACAAAGACCTGTCAATGATCTTGCAAAAAAGTAGACGTTGTGATGGAGAAGTGAGAAAACAATTCATGAGGTTCTTGGACAACTTTATTTCTTCGAAGACCTGCCAACAGTGAACCATAATCAGAAATGTATATTCTGAAGGACGGGTTAAACCTCCACGATTGATTTCTTCAATAAAATCAGAGGATCTGTGTTCTATTGAATTATCAAGTTCGAGAGGTTCCAGATGTCGTTCTTCAAGAATATCTGAACAATCGTTACATTTTTTGAGGCGTACTATTGCTCTTGCTATGTAACCCCCAACATAGTAAATAATATTAGCATCACTCGATGTTGGAATTTTATCAAACTGAAGTGATTCAGCAATAAAGTCGGCAGTAGTGTTTTCAGAGTCTGTGACATGTGTCACTATGTTTGTCTGTTCTTCTAAGGCAGAGTCCATATCAGATAACGATACTTTAGAATATTTAAGTAGTGACAAGGCACGAATTTTTTTATCGCTGTCAAGAACTTGTTTCATAGAAATAAAGTAGTTTGCTCCGGACAATTGACGAAGCCATCCAAACCGAGACTCTAACGGGTCGGACTGAAGTTGACCAAGCAAGACAAACTTAAATCCACGCTTTTCTAATAGATATGATGAACATTCAGCAAGTGCAGAACATGACTGTCTCAAAGCAAGAAATGTTTCTTTAGATAGTCCTGGTGTTTTTGCTTTTTCCCAATTAATTAGAAAGTCTGCAGTTTCTTGAAGGAAATGCAATTTCCAATCGTCACTGCCACGGACAGGGTCCAAGACACTCTGTAGCAGTTATAATGTGAACCTCTTTAGTTGCTGATGCTGGATTATCAGGCCAGTTTTTTATATATGCCATTAAATTAATAAGTTGTGACATAGCCTGCAAGTTTTTTAAAATGAGATGTCTGTATTGTGATGCCGAAAGGATCTTATCTAGGGAGTCGCGCGGCTGAGACGCGCAGGCGAATCTCGCCAACCTATCTCTAGCCAATAAATTGGCAACATAGAAAAACGGGCCGTTTAAAGTGGGTGTACAAGAAAATGTATATCTCCGGATTTACTGGTTCAATTTTAAAAATGGTTACATCGATGAACTTGTAATAAACCCTTTCATTTGATGAAGCATATAAATAACCTAAATTTCAAGTCATAATCCTTGAACATTCGTTCAAAGTAAGTAGTTTTTCGAGAGCATTTATCTTTGTTATGAAGACTCCAATGGTTTTCATTTTTTCGCTATATTAAAGTTTACATATTGAACTATCATGTCTGAAAATTTCAACTCTCTAGGCCGAGGAATAATTTAGATAATCGCTTTTGAATTGATGCGGTCGTAGCGAAGTTCTAGATTCTAGACCTAGGGCGTCCTAGGCGTTCACTATGAATTGTACAAATTTTGTAATCATATAACTTTTTTATTAAAAGGTATTTCTAATTAATTTTTTTTTCAACTAAAAGTTTAGTTATATAATTATAATGACTGTAAAAATCTATAAGATATGTTTACTCTGACTAATAAAGATTTGCCTTTAATTTGAAGCGGTGTTATTTTGCGCTACCGCTTGTGATAATTTGATCTAGTAGTGTGTTCATATTTTAATAAAATTATAACTAATACTCCAATGGTTTTCATTTTTTCGCTATACTAAAGTTTACATATTGAACTATCATGTCTGAAAATTTCAACTCTCTAGGCCGAGGAATATTTTAGATAATCGCTTTTGCATAAACGCACTTTTTAGAATTTGATGCGGTCGCAGCGAAGTTCTTTCTAGACTAGACCTGGCGTCCTAGGCGTTCATTATGAATTGTATAACATAGTAGTCTGTTCATATTTTAATAAAATTATAACTAATACTCCAATGGTTTTCATCTTTTCGCTATACTAAAGTTTACATATTGAACTATCATATCTGAAAATTTCAACTCTCTAGGCCGAGGAATATTTTAGATAATCGCTATCATTAATTTTAAGTTTTCCACTGTCATCCAAGCGTTCTCCATGACAGACAGCCGCCGTAACTCCGCCTTGCATTGGCAAGCCAGTCCCAAGCCTGGAAAAGGAGGAGGGGAAAATTTAAAGATCAAGTTTTGATAAGTTACAGAAAGTAATTGACTGCGACCTACATCATGAACAAATGAGTCTTAAAAAAACAAACAGACGACGAACTTTCGCTACATTTTGTTTGTTTTATTAATAAATGTTTTAAATTGTGTGGTGTTTTTACTTATTCTTTTATCTATTAGCTGAATTAATAATTATTTCAAAATATAAATTTATATTGGCTTTATAATTTATAAGGCTGTATAGAATTGAAAGATACAAAGAGTAATATAGTTATACGCGAGCTCAGCCTGTAATGTGCTATCGCGCATGAGAAGCGACATACATGCGTTTGGTCATTTTTAATGCTCATTCAGGCTTAGAGATGTGATCCGACGCGTGAACTTCAAATCGATATAACTTCGTTAATATAACATGTAGAAGAAAATTTTTGGTAAATTTCGTTTTCTATTGTTGTTATCTTTAATAAAAATATAAATTTTAATTATTTTTTTTTAATTAAATTTTTCCGTGCGACTCCCTAATCTTATCTTTGATTCGTACAACCAAACTATGGTTGTTGCTAATAACAATACTGGCTGAAATTTGTGGCAAGTCTCTCTCAAGAACTACCATGTAAACAATAAGTTTATCTTCAACTATGTCAACTTTAAACCCTCTAGGTGCAGTTTTATCACTCATCAGTTTTTCTGCAATTGATCGAATTGTTAAACTTGAGAGGTCATCTTCAGCCAGAAATAAGTTATTTTGAGCATCTAGTTTTTCAGCTTCAATTTCACGTCGAACAGAAGCTGTGGATTTACTTGTTGTTCTATGACTAATTTCTTTGGTGAGGTAATTGGGGGCATTTAGGAACTTTGATGGCACAGTGCTTCTCTTCAGACGTCTATGTTTCAGGTTCTGATCTTTACATTTTTTCTTCCTTCTTAACAATGTATCTGTTCTCTCATATTCAAAATCATCGGGATGAAAATGCAAAGAACACAGTCTTGAAAATCGAGATGGAACCCAATCTTGTCTGGGATTAGCACGTACCCATTTGGCTAAAAGTTCTTTGTCATTCCACGGAACCAAATGAAAACTTACTTTTTCGTCACTTTCTTGATTTTTCTGACTATCATACCCGCTTCTGCAACCATAAGCAGCACATCGAACCATTATCGCTACAAGGTGGTTGATGACGATTGATGATATTATATTATATTCCCTTATTCAGTAAAACCTATTTGCTAAGCTTATTTTTTAGGGAAATAGCATATTTATATAAATGATAAAAAAATAATTATACGGCCAGTAATCCATATGTAAAGCTCGATATCACGATAATTATACGGTCAGTAATCCAAATGTAAAGCGATTAAAACAGATAAAAAATATATAATTATTTGAATGTAATCCAGTACTAATCCAATAAAAATACTGTATAATATATTTGAATAATACGAGTCACAAACGATAAATTTTCACAACACAGCAAGCACGCGCTCGATATCACAACAAATAAGAAATAGCTCGGTTAGCTGTTAGGCATCATGTTGTACGGGCTGACGCGCAGCTAGTGCTTGGATTCCATTCCAGTATGTATATAGAGTTCCATGATCCAGGCTTGGGACTGGCTCGCAATTAGCGAGGCGGTGTTGATTAATTGTACTTGTATGTACTTAGCTTTATATTTAAAAAGTTCATGACCCAAAATAGAACCGCAGTGAGGAATTTCTGAAAGTTATGGTGGTAATTTACTCACAAATCAGTGCATTTCGAAAGAAAGCGATGAAAGAGTTGATTATTAGCAGATGTAGGTGATGGTGGTAGTTGTAGTGGTGGTGCTGGTGGGATTAGTAGTAGTAGTAGTAGTGGTTGTGGTGGCGGTGTGGTGACGTAGCTAATGAATAATGCTGATAGCAGTATAAAAGATAAAAAAAAAACAAATATTTGCCTTATAAAAGTTTACATTTCTTCCAAATTAAAAATTGTAAATACAATTACTCCAAACAGGTGATAATTGTAGCTCTTTAAACAAATTAAATATTCATAAACACGTTTGATTTTGAACTCTTTAAATGGCTTACCTGGCTGGATGTAACCTGATAGGCAGTAGAGCGTAACTCTTAGAATTGTTGTGGTTAGTTAGCCGCTGTTCTCACTGAGCTTGCTGTACTTTAAACAGAAACTATACAGCCTGTAACTAGCTAAGCTAAATCTGTGACCTTTTTTAGTATTTTTAATTCTCCTCTCACTTTGGCTGACAAAGATTTGAGAACTACGAATAACTATCTAATTAAAAAGTCTTAATTTACTCACAACATATATAACACACCTGGGCACATGGGTTATGCATAGGTATCCGCCATCCACAGGTGAGTTATTCTCTTCCACACACACACCTTAGTGACATTTTATTTAAACAATCCTCTTCCGCGCAGCTATGCAACTGCTGATTTTTCTTGCAGTGTCGTGCGAAAGATGGAGATGGAGAAGATAATCGTCGAAGAATGACAGAAGAGTTTTAATGATAATAATAATAATGTGCATGATTGGATGGCGGTGTGTTTATCTCGGCTGGAATGAATTATTGGATTGAGAGATGACAAAATCTTGCTCTGATTTGATGACATTAAAAAACTTGTAGAATAATAGAGAAAGAGGGAAAGAGAAAGAAAAAGAAAAAGAGAGAAAAAAAGAAAAAGAGAAAAAGAGAGAAAAAGAAAATGAGAGAGAAAGCGAAAGAAAGAGAGCGAAATAGAGAGGGAAAGAAAAAGTGAGAGAGAAGAGAGAAAATTACGAATACAATAGGCAGACACAAATACAAACTGAGAAACGAACGACTGAGTGCCAAACTAATTTCATAACTAGATTAAGTCAGATGCGCCATAATAATAATAATTTATATACTTACTTTTGTAACTCAATCTTCACCTGAATCTATATTCTACAGTCCAGTCTCTATCCAAAGCTTTAAAATCTGCTGCCCGTCTTGTGTCTCGTCTCCCATCAACTTATTTTCTAAAAAAAAATTCATTCTTTTTGTCCAATAGCACTATAGCACTTAAGCACAGAAGAATTTGTAAAATAATTTATGAAAAATCATTGAAGTTTTTTTTCTTTGATCGTATCTATCTATTTCGATCCAATTAAACATTCTTTTACGTTGCTTTGTGGCAGAGAACATGTCCTAGGTCCTAGGAGGTTCCGTATTTTAGTATAATAATAGGGCGCTATATAGATGTTTTTATAAATGACTAATTCAATAAAATAATAATTAAATTCAGTTGTAGATTGTAAATTATTTGTAAATTTAAATTTTGTTTAAATACATTTTTTGTTACATCTTCTAAACTTAGAAATGAGGAAAAAATTGCCCATCACTCTCCAGCTTGTTTACCTAATTCTGGTTTTGTTATTATTTATTTCAGTACTTCAAAGATGGCGGGGAAGGTCCTGTCGTTTTGCTTTTCGGCAGTAAGAACGGTGCCGGTAATTTTTATCACGGCTGTCATCGTCTGGTCCTATTATGCTTATGTCATTCAGATGTGTTTCTGTAAGTTTCCAGTCGGCCGAAAACAAGATAATTTAGACTTAGATTAGACTTTAGAATTTAGAATTTAGAGAATGGATTGTTTTACCAGTTTTACCTATTACCTCTACTTCATAATTGGCGTTCGGGCTGCCTGACTGTTTATTATTTTATTTCCTTAAAAAATAAAATTTTCTAACTTGCTGTAGTTATGTTATAGTATTAATTTATTTTTAATTACTTAAGATTTATTTTTTACAGTTACCGTCGAACGTGTTACAGATAGAGGTAATTTGGTAATCTTTCCTACGGACGGCCGGTGCCGAAAAAATAGTCGTATTATTTTTATTTTGTTACAATAACATAAAAAAACAAATTTAATACCAAATTTAATTTTAAAAAAAAAACATTTATCGTAATTTGAGAGACTTTGAAAACGGTAAGTAGTACCCTTCCAAGCACTATTTACATCGTAGTTGTGAGTGGTGAGGTACGATGATCGTATGAATGAAATGAATAAAAAAGAAATAAAATTAGATTATAATAAAATTTTATTTAAAAAACAAACTATTAGTTATAAAAAAATTCATTTAAAATTTTAAAACTTTTTCTATGTAAAACGATAAAGAACAAAAGGCGAGAGAAGCAATGGTTTAACCCCGCTAGTCACTTTATATAACACGGTACGCGATTCCGTTCGTTCAAACTTTTCCTTAAAACTCAAATTTTTTCTATGTAAAATTTTTTAAATTATAATTACATTATTTATTTTTTTAATATGACATTTTCTCATTTTAAATAAATTATTTATACTAATTATCATAATTTTTAAACTATTGTTTACTTTTCATCGTGTTTATATTTAATTATAGCCGAGAATTATGTATTAATCCGCCACACGGGCCGTCCGTGGGAAAGATTACCGGTAATTTTTGTTTAAAAATCATTTTCACCTCATAAAAAAGAACCTATAAAACAAAAGTTGCTTTGGTAACTCAAACTTATATTGGACAGAAATATACCAAAATTAGATCTGACAAAAAGCAAAAACACGTTGATTAAAAAAGATTTTAAATAAAACCGCAAAAAATCTTAGTTAGTTTTCATTTTTCAGTAGTTAATTATTCATGTAACATTATAATAACATTTACATATAACTGAACAGAATAAAATTGACAATCAATTTTTCGGGTGTATTTTTCTATATATTTCTGTGCAAAATAATTTTGGAAGCCAAGACTTTTACTGAAGTGTAATTTATACTTAACAACCACTACTATGCTGATTAAAATATTTCGAGACGTAAAAAATAATAGTAATGCAGAGATTATGTTCCGAATTTTTTGACAGTTTTATATCTAATATTCTACCATCCTCTACTGATCATGTTTCTGTGGTCGTTCTGGAAAACCATCTTCACTCCAGTAGCACTTTCCCCGTATGAAGTTGGTTTTTCCTGTGTTTTTTTTCCTTCTTTGTTTTATTGATTGTTAAATTTAAACCAATCCGGGAGATGGTTGAGTAATTTTTTTAGGATTATTATTTATTATCTGATGTTAAGGTTAATTTTTCAATATATTAGAGTAGGGATGTAATTTGAATATTTTCCGATTTTATTTATTTATTGACCAAGCATTATTCAAGCAAATAAACATAAGTCATCTAATATAAAATTTAATAATTTTCTGAAAGGACATAATCTCGCTCGCGAACGACCCAGTAGTATTAAAATCTCAGAATAAAATACGCTTTAAGTTTAAGAACTTTTCAAATTTTTTGACCTAATTTTTGCTCTAATTACAATTTAATGCATCAAGCTCAACTCTTTTTTGTTTTCCAGTACAACCTAGCAAGTTCTGAGCAGGTGACCCACGACCTATTGAACTCCAGCGTCGATCGGAAGAAGATACTCAACTCGTTTGGACGTTCACTCGGGGTGCAGTGCCGACTTGTAACTGGAGGTGAACTGTGACTGTTGTGTTTGTGCATGTGTGTGTGTGTGTATGTGTGGAGTGGTGATACAAGTTATTCTGAAGGTAGGGATTAGAGTCCTGCACGGGCCGGGCCGAGGTTAATGTGCCAAGCCCTAGGGATGATTTAGGGATTGTAAAAACAGGCTGGGTCTGAAATTTTTGTGCCAGCGAAACGAAATGGGCTGAGCTGCTCATGAGCCGGTCCGCCAAAAATCAGCTCGCGCTAGACTCTATTAGTGATGGTGGTTGTGTTTGCAGTGGGTTTATAATGATTGAATTGGCTACTTGCAGGGATGAGTAAACCAATATTTATGTGGTAGTAGTAGTAGTAGTTAATATTATTCCATGAACCACTAGATGTCAGGTTCTGCGAGAAGTGCAACTCCATCAAGCCAGACAGGGCACATCACTGTTCCGTCTGCGGGAAGTTAGTTTGTTTGTTGTTTTTTTTTGTCAACTTTTTGGTTTCAGTTTCATTATTCTCCTTTAAACTTTTATCGGTGCAATTGACGTGTAATGTTGTGTGATTTGCATAACTATAAATAAATTATTTGATTTTCAGATGCATATTAAAGCTGGACCACCATTGTCCTTGGTAGGTGATAGGGGAGGAATGGGGAGTTTTTTCTTTTTTATATTTTGTAGGTGGCAGTCGCTACGATAAAAATTTTTTTAGTACCGTTTGAATTTTACAGATGATTTTCAAATTTAGAGTTAAATAAATTTCGCTCATCCATAATAAAATGTAAACGCTAGTGAGAATTACATGGAAACTTTCTTCTATTATTGTCAACTCGATGCTTATTTTTATATCTTTTTATATACAGGGTAAACAACTGCGTGTGTTTTTCCAACTACAAGTTCTTCGTTCTCTTTTTGGCTTATGGACTTCTGTACTGTCTGTACGTCTTCTCTACCAGCGTCACTTATTTCATCAAGTTCTGGAGTGTCGGTTTTCCGATTGATTCATTTAATTTTAAAAGCCGATTTTAATTATTTAAAATTCAACAGTAATTATGTTCTAGTCATATTTATTATTCTATCAGTAATTATGTTCTAACCCTATTTATAATTCTAACGGTAAATATGTTCTAACTATATTTATTATTCTAACAGTAATTATGTTCCAACCATATTTATTTTTCTAACAATAATTATGTTTTAACTGCATTTATTATTTCATGATTATTTACTGATGCTTACTTTTTTTAATCTGTGGGTTTTCCCCACCCTCTACAGGGAATTTCATCGACAGGAAACAATAATTTGAGCAATCTACACATTGTCTTTTTGTTCTTTGCCAGCGTTATGTTTTTCATTTCTTTGGTGGCATTGCTCAGCTACCACTGCTATCTCATAGCCATGAATAGAACCACTATTGGTCAGTCAAATTTGCATTTATTTCGTTGTTTCATCTATGTAATTCGAGCGTTTTTATTACAAACGAGCAGCTTTACGAATTTTTGCTATCGATTCCAGAGAATCTGTTTTTCGTTTGTTTCGTTATTTTGTTGATTCTATAATCTGATTGTAGGGATGGACGCGTCAATGGAAAGTTGATCGGTGTGATTGATGCAAATAATTTAATGTTTTTGATGCTCTTTACATGCTTTTATTAACTTTCACTTTTCCGGATGTCCGTGGGATGTCCGCTGACGTTTTGAAGTTCGGAAGATCATTATAACTTTCACCTACTTCAAAAAAATTTATAATTTAATTAAACAAAAATAAAATTTATTAACAAATGAATTGAAGAAGCATATTAATGATGATGGCAAAAACTTTCATCGTCATAGTAACTATCAGCATCTTTTGTTTACTATTTGCTGGGGTGATATTTTTATAATACAACGATGTCTATGAAATTTTTGCAACTGTCTTAAAAGCATGTTTTTGAATTTTTTAACTTAACTTTCTTTATTTGTTTTTTACGAATTTCCGGTTTTTCCTTTTTTTTTCAGAATCGTTTCAAATTCCAATGTTTTCCAACGGCGTGCAGGACTACCATGCTTTCAACCTCGGTTGTCGGGCGAACTTTTTTGAAGTATTTGGTAACAATCCGAAGCTCTGGTTTCTTCCCATCTTCTCCAGGTGAGCGGAAAGAACAGGAAATTATGATTTTTTTAAATTAATTTTTTTTATGTTTGATTTTATAAACAACAAATGCATTTAGTTTCTTTTTTTATTTTATTCAAAGACAAGATGTTAATTATTTTGCCACATCATTTGTATAAGCATGTCATTACTCGGTTTTTTACACGTTCTTCAATCAGCTTGATCTATGCAGATAGGAGAATTCATTGATATTTTTTTTTCCACTCAGTTTCGGGGACGGACTGAAATATCCGACACGTTTCGTTCCGGTTCCGAGCAACTACAACACGATGGAGTCCGCCATGACTCTTTCCAACAATCACACGTGAGGAGTTTTCTTTTTGAAATAAATTTTTGATTGTCGTTTGTTGTAAACTTATTTAAGAAAAAAAACTACTTATAACTCTGCCTTGCTTTTGCGAGCCAGTCCCAAGCCTGGATAAAGGAGGAGGGAACAGTTAAAAGGATCAAATTATGATCTACGACAGGAAGTACTTAGGTGCTTCCTACATACAGCTTTTTTCAGTCTTAAAACACCTGGTGTAAAGGACTATAAACTATTATGAAAAAAAAAAAAACAAAATTACTTATATCTCAATGCTACGAAAAGTTTTTGTGTACTTTCACTTTTTGGCTTCCTCGAGCATATGATAAGAATCAATTCCGGTTTGCCATTTTAATATATTACCGAGCCATGTTAAACCGACATCGTCGTCATTCCAGGGGCCAGACTCCGCCTCCAACTGTCATCGACTTGTACGAGAACGGCGATTTCGGCGGCGTGGCGAAAACGGACAATAAAGCTGGGGAAGACGACGACAGGAATCGTCTGCTTCGCGACGGAGAATCGCAACATGCCGGAAACGGAGACGTGTCGATTTCAAATTATCCCGGTAATTTATTTTTTTTTCATTTAAGTGTCGATTTCAAATTATCCCGGTAATTTATTTATTTTTTCATTTAAGTGTCGATTTCAAGTTATCCCGGTAATTTATTTGTTTCATTTAAGTGTTGATTTCAAGTTATCCCGGTAATTTATTTGTTTCATTTAAATGTCGATTTCAAATTATCCCGTTAATTTTTTTTTTTTCATTTAAGTGTCGATTTCAAATTATCCCGGTAATTTATTTTTTTTCATTTAAGTGTCGATTTCAAGTTATCCCGGTAATTTTTTTTTATTTAAGTGAGGTTTTTGAAAAAAAAATCTTTCTATTTGGTCGCTGGTCTGTTATGTAATAACAATAAATGTGTAATTTTATTAATATATATAATATTGCTGCTTACGTCGTTTGTTTGTAATAGGCTACCTTACTGCAGCTAAGAGGTTGTGTATTAGTTTATGGCAATATGAATATTCAACACTCTCTAGCTGAGTTGTTGAGTATTAGTTAATACCATAATGAATATTCAACACTTTCTAGTGTATATATTTATTCTAAAAAGGAGACATCTTAATGGCTGTAAAAAAATATCATTTTATCTTAACACAAAATTTTATAATATTTTATTTATTTAAAAAAATTAATACATCGTCAAAGTTGAATTACATTGAAAAAAAATTTTGTGTTCTTAAAGTGCATTTCGTTATCGTTTTTCTGTATCATAGAAAGACTATTATTATTTAAAATGACACAGACATACATTACAGATTAATAACTAAACCAGTTACAAGACTAGCCAAGTTGCGACACCGAAATGATTTATTTTGGCAAAATATATCGTCATCATCATCATCATCTATTCAATTTTGTCATGAAAAAAGAACCAAAATAATCAACAATTGTCTAATAGATGATGATTTTTTTTTGTGATTATTTATTTCAGCAGCCTACTCGAACTTCGTAAGTTGAAGGAGGATCAACGACTGCCATTTTGAAAAATGCCATCGCGAATTTGAAGCTAATGATGTTGTTATTGTCTTTATTTATTCGGCATAAATATTGTATATAGATATATATATATATATATATATATATATATATATATATATATATATATATATATATATATATATATCTTTGTTCAAAAAATATTAATAAAAACTTGATTGTTCGTAATTGTTTGTGTGGCCAGATTCAGATGTACTTTGTTATGCTTGTATGTTCTTTGTTTTAGATTTAGTTGTTTGAAAATGTTTGTACTATTTTCCTCTCTCTATCTTTCTCTTGTTCTCTCTTTCTTTCTCTTGCTCTCTCATTCTCTCTTTCTTTTTCTCTTTCTCTTGTTCTCTCATTCTTTTTTTTTCTTCTCTCTCTCCATCTTTGTTGTATCTTTATTCTACTTGGTTTTGTTTTCATTGTTAAGGAGCATGTAAACAATTCATTTTAGTAAAAATTACATGTCCGTTGTGAAGAGATTTTCGCGGCCATTCATCTCTGAAAGTATTTTCGACGCTGGAGGAACTTGTCCTTGAACTTCACAAAAATCTTTTCGCTGTTTTTTTTATATTTTTGTTGTCGTTCATTCGTCGTAGTTGTTGTTGTATCGACTGCGTTTCTTTTCTTTTTCATCCATCAAAAGATTTTCATCTAATTTTTCAAATTTTTTGTTTTCTCATAAAAAAATGACGACTCTGTTTTAGTGTCTCTTTTTCGTTGGACGTGGCTGTTTTGTGTTTTTTTTTATTATTACTATCATTTTTAGACTTAGATTATTAGATCTAAAAAAAAAATAAATAAAATAATAAATATAAATGTTTAGATTTTCTGGGAACTTATTCATCTTCACGTTTTCTTTTCTTTTCTCTTTCTCTTTTGATTCGTATTGTCATCTTTTATTTTAAAAAAAAACGGGGAATGATAGATAGTCGTGAATTGTTTATCACTTGCATGTCGTCGACGGGTTGTTGCTGTTTTTCTCTTTTTTTGCGATTGTTTGTCGGATTTACACTCCTGGTAATTTTTTAATTTATGTAATTTATTATTTATTCAACTAATAATAATAATAAGGAAGAGGAAAAACAATCGTTTAAAAATAATATATTGTTTAAAAAAAAGTAAACAGTGTTTTTTTTAGTAGTCGTAGCTTTTTGGTTATGATAACGATTCTATATATATATATCATACTAATTATAGAGTTGTTTTGAACCGGTCTTAAACTAACCTGCTTAATCTGCTGTTTGCCATTTTAAAACCAACATGTCTGGTATTGCTGATGCGCCACTGTACTTACTTACTTACCAACGATCGATGAATGATTTTATATTTTGCTTTTTAAAATACAATTAGTTTTTTTTTTTCGATAAAAATTTGATGCTTTTATTGATTTATTTGTTTTAATCTTTACTGGAAATTATTCTATTATTTAATGCGTGTTTGTGAGTTGCTTATATAATTTAGCGAATTTATATAATTAAAGTTTAAAAGAAGAAGAAAACCATAAAAAAGATGATAACAAATCAGTTTCTCCGATTTCTAAAGCCAGTGAGCTATATTGGGAACATAATTTTTATTTTTAGACGCTGGAATAATTATCGTGTATAGAAATAAGACCAAGATTGATAAGAGTGAGCGAGTAAAGATTTTGCAGAAGCTGTAGACTTGAATGCCTTAAATAGAATGCCGTAAATGAAATAAAAGATCATATATAAGTTCTTAAATGTAATCTATTTTGCAAGATGTGTACAAAATAAAACATAACCATGAAAGAGACTAAATGTTGGAAGTGTCCACATTCCAAGATTATGTTTTTCTTTTGCTAAAATTTATTTTTTTCTGAAATAGATCATGACTGACGGGGAGGGGTTTTCCTAGCTATTTTTGTATTGAAAAAAACAACTTTACAGACTTCTCTACTTTGTTATATAAAATTCCTTGGGGGACAATCTCCCTCTGCCTCTCTCAAATGACGCCCTCGTAGATCAGTCGAATACATTTTGTGTTGGCATGGAAACTTGAAACTAAGCAGTCTCTTTCTGGAATTTTATCAATATACCACATTTTATGGACATAAAATATGTTAAACAAACTAAAGTATTATAGTGTTTAGTAAAATAGCATTTAAGTAATATTATGTTAATTATAGTAATATCTATGGTTAAATTCTTATTTTTGATTAATAATTTATATATATCTATTTATATATCTATGCACTGTACTGACCATATCTATGCCTATGGTACTGTCTGACTTATCTTTTACACGAACTAACAAAAAATAATAAATCGAATTTGTTTTATTTTAAACACTAAAGATTTTTTTACGACACATAGAAGATAAATCCTGTCCAGCCCTACGTGTGGCCTACCACTGTTGTCTTTTCGCTATCATTGTTTTGGTTTTGCCGTCTTGTCGAGGCTGGGACCTCTAGTGTGATTTCGTATTTTTGTAATCAAGTAGACCTAAAAACTTGTTCCGCGAAACAGAAAAAAAAGAAAAATGCCAAACGAAGATAGTCCCATCGAGGTGATGGACACGTCTGTTGATTCTGTTGAACAAAATGGCGATGGAAAACCCGCTGAGCATGTAGAACGAATGGAGGTGATGGAAATCCCGCCGGAAAAGTTAGTGGAATCTTTTTTCAATTTGAAATAATATTTTTTCATTAAAAAATTAGGAGAGATTTTAGCAACCGGGTGACTAATAATAACTATCGAGCGTGGCCGATGAAGCACACCATGGAAACGAGTTGATCTCAGTAAAACTAAAACGAAATCACGCCATGAAATGTTAATGTTGTTTCATTAATATTGGTGCCGTACAATTTTATAATTTTTTTTATAAATTAAATTTTTTGTTTAAAATTTAATACTCCAAATTCTCATGATAAAACAGAACTGCCGAAGAATTTAAAAACGCCGGCAATGCTGAGTATCTCAAGAAGAATTACGAAGCGGCTGCCGAGCTTTACTCTAACGCTATTGGTTAGTATGTCTATGTGATTTTTGTGCGACAGATGTGGAACAAAATTGAATTCAACGGGCACTTAATTTAACAATAAAATTTTTTTTAGACCATAACCCGATTGCCGCCTACTATGGTAACCGAGCCGCTGCCTACGTCATGCTGGGAAACTACCCGAAAGCCCTCGAAGATGCCAGAAGGTCAACCCAGATTGACCCGATGTTCATAAAGGTTCGAATAAGTATTGATGATTTTAATTTGCCCGTGAACATTATCAAATTCTCTCATGTGTGCTCGCGAAAGTTAACTGAGTTCTCACATGTGCCTGTGAACAATTATCTAATTCTCACGTGTTTCCATGACAATTGTCGACTGAAGTCGAAGTTGGCAGCTCGATGTGGCATCAAAAATTAATCGGCATCTAACTTTTTGGAAAACAACACCCGATGTGAAAGTCTACCATAAAGATTTTACCGAAATGAATAAAAAATAGTTTAAGAAGTAATCTTCCATGTTTTCTAACTCCTTCTTTTTCTATACATATATATATAGGGATACCTGAGGGAAGCTAAATGTCAGCTAGCCCTGGGAGAAATCGCCGCGGCCGTACACCTGTACGAGAAGATACTCGAAAAAGATAGCGGAAATTCCACTGCTCTTGCTGAGGTGATTTTTTCTTATTTATAGGTATTTTATTTCGAGACAATAAGAAATAAAATGTCTGAAAGACATCGAGCTAGATTATAACCAAAGTACAAAAATTTGAAAAGAACAATTTAGCTTCAATTTTGTGTTAGCTCTTTGTTGAATTCAGTTATGAGGAAATCAGTTTTTGCCGCTAGAATTATAAGCGGACGTATCTCATAGATCACTTGAATTAATTTGAGTGGGATAAAACGATTAAAATTATGTTCATTATATTTTGATATCAATTAACAGCACAAGCAAGCCAAACACATCCAGGAACTGCTGAGTAAAGCTGAAGCCAGCTATCTGAAATGTGACTTCAGAACTGTATGTTTCGTTTTAATAGATTTTAAATTATTTATTTATTTATTATAATTATATGTACCTGATTATATAAATACATATTTTTATATTAACGTATTGCCTTTGCTTTGTGCTCTCGGACAATCTGTGATGCATGTAATGGGCTTTTTATTCTCACCGATTTGAAAAAAAAAACGGATTGTATAAATAATTTTTTTTATTAATGTGATTTTATTTTTTTTTTAAACTACATCTTTTCATCAAATGTATGACACGCTCACGCACGCACATGCAGGTTCTTTACAACACGGATCGTTGCATCGAGATGTGTCCCGACTGTCTCAAGTTCAAGAGTCTCAAGGCCGAATGCCTCGCACTCCTGGAACGTTACGACGAATCACAGAAGCTTGCCAGGTGAGTCTTTCTTTTAATTGGTCTATTTCTAGCCAATAGAGTGCTTTAATATAATTTTTACATCCTGTTTATATTAGGTTCCCTATTTCAATAAATTTAATTCCTAAATTACTACTATCATTAATTCCTAAATTATTATTATCATTATTATTATTATCATTATTATTATTATTATCATTATTATAATTATTATTTCCTCCAGCGACATCTTGCGACTGGACGGACTCTGCGCAGACGCCATCTACGTCAGAGGCATCTGCTTCTACTACACGGACAACCAGGACAAGGCGTTCCAACACTTCCAGCAGGTTCTTCGGCTCGCCCCCGACCACACGAAAGCGAGAGAGGTTTACAAGGTTCGTAGTGGATGAATACCGGAGAGATACCCAAAAAGAATTTGGCGAGAAAAATATATAGATTATTATACAGTCATTTCTATTCTGTCATTCTTAAATTTTCCAAAATGAGGACTTATTTTATTAGTAGTTTTTTTGTATTTTGTTCTGAATTTAAGTTTTTTTTTCGAAATCATTTTTGCACTGATATATAGTTTTTTTAATTTCAAATTAGGCTTAAATTAGTATTAATTTATAATGCAATTAATTTACTTTTTTAATATATATATATGTATATATATATATATATATAATAATTAATTTAATGTGTTTATATTTCATTTTGCTTTAATTACTCGTATAAAAATCTAAACGCTCTCGAATGCTTACACGCGGCTCTACACGCATCTCGTACGAACGTTGATTAGTCTCAGCCATCAAATTTACATCCTTCATTTTCCAGAAAGCAAAGAACCTAATATCGAAAAAGGAGGAGGGCAACAAAGCCTTCAAGAAGGGGAAATACGACGAAGCGACCACCCTCTACAGCGAGGGGCTTCTCATCGATCCGCTCAACAAGGCGACCAATGCCAAGCTTTATTACAATCTTGCCACTGTTAAGCAGAAGGTTGGTTAGCTCCTTGAACGTATTTTGGTAAAAACAGACAATATCTAAAATACATGCTGCTGTCCAGAAAGCTTGTGGCTACTGGGTTGAGGCTTTTTAAAAAAAAATTCTCATCAGAAGTTACAACTGAGCTGAGCTGTTTAGAAAGGTTTTCAGAGCAATATTAATCGTGTTCCCGTAGTGACCCTGCTGTTCCAAATCTCATCGAAAATCTGTCCGATTGAAATAAAATATGCGCGTTTTTTTTCTTTCAGACCGGCAAACTAGAAGAAGCCATCACGTACTGTTCCGAAGCCATCAAACTGAACGACAAGTACACAAACGCGTATCTCAAAAGAGGAAAATGGTGAGATGACATTCTCTGGCGGATAGTTTTCTGCCGATTTTAATATCTTTTATTTCGCTGTTATTTAAATTTTTATATGCAGACATTTCTAATTCCGTTAAATTTTTCCCCTATTCAAATTTATTACTGATTTTCTATTTTATTTATTCGTTGGAAGTTTTACTTTTACTCGTTTCATGTAAGACGACAACATTTTTTTACTAATTTTTCAGCTACATGGATTTGGAGCAATACAAGGAGGCCGTCAGAGAGTTTGAGACGTTGTTCAAGTTTGAGAAGACGCACGGTGTGTTGATGATGATGATGATTCTTGATGATGATGATGATTCATTTTAATTTATTATAATGATATTTGTTTCTAAAATCATTTTGTCAATCCGTCAAGCGATAAATAACGTTTAACTAAAAATAATTTTTTTAAATCTTTTTCTGCTGCTCATCATTCCTGATTTCTGGTTTTTTTCTTCTTTTTTTTCAAGACGTGAAGATGCACCTGCAGAAAGCAAAGTTGGAGTTGAAGAAAAGCAAGAGAAAGGACTACTACAAGATGCTCGACATCGGAAAGAACGCGACCGACGACGAAATCAAAAAAGCCTACAGGAAGCATGCGCTTCTTCATCATCCAGGTTGGAATAATTTTGATTATTATTATTATTTATTGATTAAATTAAATGGGGACGGTCTATTATCATTATTTTTTTAATCAGAAAATCATTTTTTTTTATAAATAGATTTATCGTTTGTCTGTTTTGTTTCTTTATTTTAATCGACGTTTTTCGTTTTTTTTTTTTTCATCTCGCAGATCGACACTCCGGCGCCGCCGAAGACGTGAAGAAATCCGAAGAGAAAAAGTTCAAGGAGATCGGGGAAGCCTACGCCGTCCTCTCCGACCCGAAGAAAAAGTCCCTCTACGACAGCGGTCAAGACCTGGACGAAATCAACGGCGGCGGAGCCGGGTTCGATCCGACCGGATTCGATCCGAACATCATATTCCAGAGCTTCTTCGCTAACGGCGGAGGCGGTCAACGACGACGTGGTGGCGGTCAGTCGGCTGGCGGATTCCCTTCGGACGGGTTCCCCGGTTTTCCCGGAGGTTTCACTTTCCAGTTCGGTTGAGAATCGAGAGTTTTCGAATATTGGTTATTCATTCGTAAATGATTGTCTTTATATATTTAGAGTCTTTCTTTCAAAGTTCTTTGAAGTTTGTTTTTTTTAATAAATTCAATAAAGTATAAATATCCGAGAAACGAAAAACAATTTATAATCGAATTTAAATTTATTCTTATCAACTGGTGGGTGTCATCTTGCGAAGAATGATTGACATTTCGATTGAAACAACGCTGATTAGTAGACCCGCCTGTCATCTCCTATACTCTGGTACAAATCTTTTTTTAGCCGACGTAATGACACAATTTAATAATCACAAAGACGCATGCACACACGTAAACGCGACATTCTTATTGCCGTCTCGTTTTATTTTTTCTGATCCGTCGACTCGATCGAAACCGTTTATTCGGAAGTCGAAAGAAAGCGTTAAACGCCGCGTTTCTTTACTCGTGTCGTAAATCGTAGTGGATTTCAATACCTCGTCGTCACGTCGACGTGACGGATCGCTACTGCGTATTATTATACGACAGATGTCGGTGCGACCGTATTAAAGATTCGTAGACGTGGTTCTTACATTTATTCTTGCTTTTAGTATAACGTCGTTGTAACTTATCTCTTTATAGTTGGTGACATTAAATTATAATAAATGGTGATGTTAAATTATATTAAATGGTGACATTAAATTATATTTAATGGTGACATTACTTTATATTAAATGGTGATGTTAAATTATATTAAATGGTGACATTAAATTATATTAAATGGTGACATTATGGGTATATTAAATGATGACATTAAATTATATTTAATGTGATAATATTTGCATTTTGTTTCTCTGTACATCCTTGTATAGAAATATATATATATGCGTTTAAGCGAAAGAGTTTGTTGTGTGCGTATCTGACGTTATATTCTCTGATTGTTCTATTCAGTTGACCTACATCTATATCCCTCTTTTTTCATTGGTCGGCCTACGGTCCAGTAGTACCGGAGTTTTGGCGATTTCACTTAGGTAGCTGTCGATGCGATTTTGCTTTGAAAGAAAAAATTGTTACTTTTTCTTATACACACACAAACATACTATCGTAACAGCATCAGCCATTTAAAGCCACGTACAAGGAAGGAGTTTTTCTGCTTCCGCGCATTTGAGTTGCTTGCGTGGGTTACGGCGTGTTAAAGGTGTCGAATCGTAATTGGTCGGTATGTTGACCAATACAGTAATTTCTTTGCAAGTGACTATTGTCGTATTCATCGTTCGGGTTGTTTCGGATATATTATGCGAATATATACGGCTGATGATACTTTGTTAAAACTAGGAAATTATGATAACGGTCACTATCTTTTGTTGAGGTTGTTTTTCTGATTGGTATTGATTGAATGATTTATAACTGCTGGTATTGATTGAATGATTGATAACTGTGGTGGTATTGATTGAGTGCTTAATTACTGTGGTGGTATTGATTGAATGATCGATTACTGTGGTGGTATTGATTAAATGATTGATTACTTTGGTGGCATTGATTGATGGTTTACTAAATTAAATCCGTGATTGTGGAGTAGTAGTTTGTTTACTGCTTTAAAGCTCAGTTGAGGATTTACATCGTAGCGTTTTTTGTATGTCTTGAATATGAATGAAATTTTAATGGTTATCTTAAGATCGCTTATTATTTGCTAACGATTATATATTCCTGCTAAACTTTATTATCGGGTTAGGATAGCTATGTTAGGAACCTCGTCTTGTATACATTCTAGGTTCCAGTCTTTTCTTTGTGAGGAATCGTCAAATTTATAGTAACTGTCCTTCTTAAGGCACTCTCTTTCTTTCTCTCTCTTTCTTTTTTTCTCTCTCTCTTTGTTTCTCTCTTTCGTTATTATTCGTATTTTCGATTGGTTGCTGTTAGGCGAGGGGTGTCATTTTTTTTACGAGTGTTTTGCCGCAGGGAGATACACACGTTACGAATTGCATGTTTTAGATAAGGCGTTATATAATATCTTTTTTTTTTGTTGATAAAACGGTGATACATGAATGAAAACCTCGTTGCGTTGAAAATTGAAATAAACTTTGAAAGTATTAAAGGTTTTGCGATGAGAAGGGTAGCCCTTATATTAAGAGGAGGATATAACCGTTTTGTTGTCGGCGATGTCGGTTTAGCATTAGCATGGCTAGGCTCTCAGAAACAAGACGGTGTGTACCTACTACAGCTCTTATATTAAAGTTGTCGGACTGAGCTGAAGACCGTACGGGCCGGGGTTTTGAATTTTGTGCCTGCGAAACAGGCTACAAAAAATCAGCCCATGCAGAGCTCTAAAGTGTGCACATCATAGATAAATATCGTGGGGCACTTACAGTAGGGTAGACGTTGCTTCTACTGCTCATCATGCTTTTACTTTCACTGTAAAGAACTCAAACTCTCTTTTTCTTATTCTGCTCTGTTCCTTTCTCTGAAATTCTCTTCCACCTTCTCTCACTATGTCTTCATCCCTCATTTATTTGTACCAGGGACTGAAGAAATTCTTTTTCAGTCAATTTGTAGCCGAGCTCTTTTGAAAGCTCGTTTAAAAAATTGCTATATAAAATAAAAATTGATTGATGGATTGCCTCGCACGCGTTTTTAATATTTGTTTTTCACGTGATAGATAAATTATGTGACATTAAAATAAGTTTCGAAAAAACTGTTTAAAGAAAATTAAAAAAACGCTAGATGATATAAACTTTGACCTTACATAATGTCTAGGTCGTCGCACAGGTCAAAACGTTTAGGTGGTAAACAAAAGCGAGCTGTTTCGCATTAATCTTGACCTATTCCAAGGTAAATGTTAAAATTAAATAAAAAAATTTTTTTATTGATTTGTAGATATTATCTATGACATGCTTTTTAATGCTGTGATTCTCAAGCTGTAGAGTATAGCATAGAATAGATAATAGATTGAATAGATTATCATTATTATTATTATACTTTTTTTTACTTTACTTTGACTTAAGATAGTTTTTGAAAGAATTTAGAGAAGAATCAGAGAGCAAAATGAAATAAGTATTAGATATTATATTTTATGCGCAAACGTGAATTTCTTATTTTTAGACGTGCCTGAAGTTAGCTCAGTGAGCCAAGTCGTTGGTATCTAACACGGAAAAATAAAAGTTCGTGCATTTGTGCCTAATATATATCAAAAAATTCTATATTTTATTTAAAAATTAATGGTATACATTATTTTAAAATGCACGATAAATTGACCGAGTTATTAAACAAAAACAAACGAGCTTAGTTTCGGCCGCTCAGTGAGCCAATTAACACGGAAAAATAAAAGTTCGTGCATTCGTGCCTAATATATATAAAAAAATTATATATTTTATTTAAAAATTAATGGTATAAATTATTTTAAAATGCACAATAAATTGAGCAAATTATTAAGCAAAAACAAACGAGCTTAGTTTCGGCCGCTCTGTGAGCCAATTAACACGGAAAATAAAAGTTCGTGCATTTGTGCCTAATATATATCAAACAATTCTATACTTTATAACAACTCCGCCTCGCTAATTGCGAGCCAGTCCCAAGCCTGGAGAAAGGAGGAGGGAAAAGTTATGATCCACAACAGGAAGTACTTAGCTGTTTCCTACATACAGACATTTCAGTCTTAAAACACATGGTGTAAAGGACTATAAACTATTATAAAAAAAAAAAAAAAATACTTTATAACAAAATTAATGGTATAAATTATTTTAAAATGCACGATAAATTGACCCAGTTATTAAACAAAAACCAATAAGCTTAGTTTCGGTCGCTCAATGAGCCAATTAACACGGGAAAATCAAAGTTCGTGGATGTTTGCCTAAAATATATCAAAAGATTATATATTTTATAAAAAAATTAATGGTATAAATTATTTTAAAATGCACGATAAATTGACCGAGTTATTAAACAAAAACAAACGAGCTTAGTTTCGGCCGCTCAGTGAGCCAATCATAGATATCTATGGAGCTAATTAACACGGGAAAATAAAAGTTCGTGCATTTGTGCCTAATATATATCAAACAATTCTATACTTTATAACAAAACTAGCGGGGTTACCCGGCGTTGCCCGGGGTTTTTAGAGGTTTTTCTAATGTTTGTCTCTCTCGCTCCCGTTCCCTTCTCCACTTTCCCGTTTTCGTAGCGTTCCCGGTCGCTTTTCCGCTCTCGGTCGTTTTCCAGCTCCCGGTCGCTTTCCCGCTCAGAAGTTTTGTTATCTATTTTCTCTCTTGCTCGCGTTTCCTTCCAAGCTTGCTCTCCCGATTCCAGTCGCTTTCCGCGTTCCCGGTCGCTTTCCGCGTTCCCGGTCGCTTTCCGCGTTCCCGGTCGCTTTCCGCGTTCCCGGTCGCTTTCCGCGTTCCCGGTCGCTTTCCCGTTCCCGGTCGCTTTCCCGTTCCCGGTCGCTTTCCCGTTCCCGGTCGCTTTCCCGTTCCCGGTCGCTTTCCCGTTCCCGATCGCTTTCCCGTTCCCGGTCGCTTTCCCGTTCCCGGTCGCTTTCCCGTTCCCGATCGCTTTCCCGTTCCCGGTCGCTTTCCCGTTCCCGGTCGCTTTCCCGTTCCCGGTCGCTTTACCGTTCCCGGTCGCTTTTCCGTTCCCGGTCGCTAAAAAACCCGGGCAACGCCGGGTATCTCCGCTAGTATATATATATATATATATATATATATATATATATATATATATATATATATATATATATATATATATATATATATATATACTAGCGGAGATACCCGGCGTTGCCCGGGTTTTTTAGAGATTTTTCTAATGTTTGTCTCTTTCTCTCCCGTTTCCTTATTATCAACTGTCGGTTGCCGGCAAATGTAAAAACAATCCTAAGGCTTTTTGGAAGTATGTTAAAACTAAAACTCAAACAACAAGCACCATAGGAGATTTAAAATATACTGATAGCAATGGGAAAACAGTGATCTGCTCCTCAGATAAAGATAAATCGGAATGTCTGGCATCTTTCTTTGAACAGGTTTTTGTAAATGATACTTCAGATTTTAATTACGAGAAGTTGCTTTTCAAAACTGATTTTCCAATGAATGAAATATCAATAATACCTGAATTAGTTTTTGCCAAACTGTGTAAAATGAATCCTAACAAATCTCAAGGACCTGATGGTATCTACCCAAAAATTCTTTCCGAGTGTAGGCATGAAATTTATACATGTTTGGCTAAAATTTTCAGTGATTCACTGTGTAAAAGAACACTCCCTGAGGATTGGAAAATTAGTACTATAGTTCCAATATTTAAAAAAGGTAGTAAGCATGATCCATTAAATTATAGACCGGTGTCCTTGACCTCAGTTCCGTGTAAAATAATGGAATCTATTCTGAGCGATTTTATACTATCACACTTTTTAAATAATAATTTATTCCATGGTAATCAGTATGGTTTCATGAAAGGTAAATCTACTTCTTTGCAATTACTGAAAATTATGAATCTCTGGACAAGTGCTCTGGATCAAGGCAAGCAAGTAGATATAATCTACACCGATTTTGAAAAGGCATTTGACAAAGTGCCACACAAAAAGTTAATTTATAAATTGAAGTGCTATAAATTACACGATACTCTGATAGGATGGATTGAAAACTTTCTGACAACAAGACACTTTCAAGTCAAGGTTAATGACCAGCTATCATCTAGGCATAAAGTCTTGAGCGGAGTCCCACAAGGAAGTGTCCTAGGTCCTTTACTATTTGTAATTTATATCAATGACGTATTTCAAGCTTGTGACGTTGAAGGTCTAAATATCTTTTTATTTGCTGACGATGCAAAAATTTTCAGGATAATCAACAGTGTAGATGATCAACAGATTCTCCAATGCTGTTTAGATCTCTGGCTCCTAAAACTGAACTATAGCAAGTGTGTATATTTGTCATTGCATAACACATATAAATTTGACTACAACTTTGCTGAAGGGGAGACTAAACACCACATTTCAACAGTCCATGAAGTCAGAGATCTAGGAGTTGTAATAGACAGCAACCTAAAATTTACTACTCATATATGCAAATTAGTCAAAACCGCTAATAGCATTCTAGGAGTTGTTAAAAGAAATTTCCACAACTTATCGAAGGATTGTTTTTTGCTTCTGTATAAAGGTTTAGTCCGTCCACATCTTGAATATGCTTTTGTGGTATGGTCCCCTCACAATATAGGCATGATAGAAAAACTTGAAAAAGTACAAAAAAGAGCAACTAAGCTAGTGCGTGAATGTCGAAATTTGAAATATAAAGAAAGACTGAAGTATCTCGATTTATCTACTCTAAGGCTTAGAAGATCTAGAGGAGACATGATTGAAGTCTATAAAATATTAAACAATTTTTACTGTGCCAATTCAGCTCCAAGTTTAATAAAAAAATCTAATTTACTCAACACAAGAGGGCACATTCACAAGTTGGAAAAACCATATTCTAGACTGGACATCAAAAAGTTTTTCTTTACTACAAGAGTAATCAATACATGGAATAAACTCCCTGCTTCAGTCATAGAAGCAAAAGATATCTTCCAGTTTAAAAGTCTCCTGGATGCTCACTGGATGGACCATCCTACACGATTTTGCTGGAGGAACGAAATTTGACTTATCTGTACTTTTTGTTTGTTTGTTTTTTTTAATAATTTATGTTCTTTAATTTATTCTTTTTATGGTTTTTTTGTTACTGTCGGGGCATATAGGCTAATATGTAAAATATTGTAATAAACTATGTTATCCAGAATTACACTCAACAACTTACGATATAAATGAGATGCAGGTCGAATTGAAGCGGGCGCACATAGCTACAACGAAACACTCCGTCACAACTATGACTATTTTACTACTATCATCATGAATATATATTTCTTTTATTTTCTTCCATCGTGTTTTTGACCTAAAGGTGGTCCTTGGTAGTGGAAATTAGCGTATATAACTAATTTGTATTTGCAAGTTTCATACCCCGATAAATCTATACAACTATGATAAAACATCATTAAGATTACAGTGTAAGCTATGCTCAAGAAACTGTAAATATCTTAATTTCGTGTAAAAACATTCAATAATTATATTCGTCAAACATACACACAGATCACGTCATGCCATAGATGTCTCTGGGTCATAATTAAAAACACAGATCCATGCAACTCGATACAACGGATGAGAAAATACCCAATTAATGAAACTAATGGAAAATAAACCAGATGGTTATGAGTCAAAAGAAAGCGTGAGAATATCACAGCTCACAGAGAGAGGAAAAGAGAGATGCTACTAGAAGAGACTTACCACAGTGATTGGATGCAGTGACCGCATGCAAGAACACTCTACTACACATTAACATAAATTTCTTTGTTGTTTGTTTGCGTCATCGTTACATGCTTTAGGAAGTTCTCATGTTGATTCAGAATATTTTCAAATTCAAATTAATATGGTAGAATAAGGTTGAATAAGATTCAAATTTCAATCGCTAAACCTGTTTTTTTTGCGTAAAGCTCATTTTGAGGTCAAATCACTAGCACGCGCAACTTATGTAAACAATAAATTTATACAGTGCCCTCCCCCAAAAGTTCTTGGGCCCCCCACTTCCAAATTCCTGGTTACGGCCCTGGGTAACGAGTGTGTTACCTAGGTCTATAACAATGGGTCAGCGAATAATATATTTAGTTTAGGCTGAATAAGTTACGTGTAAACTATAACATATTAAAATTTCATTTAATTTTTATCGTTCGTAAAAGTGTTTAATTTGATTCAGGCTTTGGGGTAATTTGACGTGCAACGTAAGCTAATTGCCATTACGTTGTTGTTTTATTTTATTTTTGTATTCTTTAAATATTAATTGATCTATATACAAACCAATGACTTTAGGTTTTTATAGCAATGGACTGCATGTGATATGATGTGAAGGTTCTAGCTATGCCCGGCTTTGCGATAGTTAGGCGTATTCTACTCCCACAAACCCACTTTTTGGATGCTTTAACATGACTGAACTGATGTTGCGATTCATGATCTTAAAGTCAAAATACCTTTGTGAAAATAAATCGTACGATTGAATGGTTGTTTTCATATTATGTTTTCTGTTTAAATTGTCTATAAAAATGAATCAATCTGTTTTTTATATATTTTTGTGCTACTGCTTTCTTAGCATTCAACGAAGCTAGAAACAAAGTCAGAAGTTCTACATTTTTTCTTTGCGAACTTAAAACTTAAACAAAAGCTATTTTTTAAACCTTTCAACATGATGTTGAGGATCACATTAAATTATTTAGGGCCTAAAACCCGCCTAAATTTTAGTCTGATATAGTAATATGGTTGCTTAGCCAGTGTTGCTAAATATAGCTTGGGCAGCAAATAACCTTGCTAAAAACTGCATTAATTAGGTACTTATAAATGAAATGAATGTTCTGATCCCTTATATTGTTTATTAAAGCAATTACTAGTAGGGCAATTCGGAATTTATACACTTCTAAAAATATTCCGTAAATAGCATCAAGTAGGTAGGCGGAGCCTAGGAGTTCCAAAATGGCGACCAGCGGCTACTCCCAGGCAAGGCTAAGCGCTATCCAGTTCTATATTATAAAGATCAGTGGTCTATATAAACGGGCACCATGGGCTGTAACGCTTTTCTCTATATTTGATTTCCCTTGACTCTCAAGGTTGTGTGAAAATTTTATTACGATCGGATGAATGGTGTAGCAATGCATAAATAACATACCTATATACATACATACATATATACAAACATTCATTTGTATATATAGAAATCTGATAGTTCGATAAAAATCACAAAAACGGTCATTTTTGACGGGCTACTTCTAGTTATATCTTAAATTTCGTGGCAAGTGTTTGTAAGGGATAATTTGAAATCCAAACAACTTTATGATAGATCAATGGCAAAAGTTGTATCGTTATCAAACTTCATTCATCGCAATGTAAAAAATGCTGAGGATGTACAGGACATTAGTGGTTCAACATTTATAAAGCCAAATGTTACACGGTGGTGCTCAAAATTCTATTCGGTTGAAAGGATTGTTAATATAGCTTTCAATAATGTTTGTGATTGTCAGAAGAAGTTAGGGCAAGTTGCATTTAAAGAAATCCAATAGTCACCGCAATGGATATTTTCTAAAGTGAAAAGTCACACATTGGTCACATTATTCAAACCATTATAGGATTAAAAAAATAACATCATATTCAGATAAAACCATCAATGCTCTTTTACAAGCACTATCTCAAGGTATAGAAAAACGATTTGGTCCTGTTTTGGAAAATGAAGAATATCTTTTAGCAACAGCGATAATTCCACAATTTAAATTAAATTTTTTGAATCACGAACAAAAAATATTTGATCAAAGAAAGTTTGCTGGCATACATAAATGAAATGAACCAAAAGTTTGACAAATAAGATTTATTTAACTTGTATTTAATTGCAAATGTTTAAAGGTTTTTTGGTTAATGTTAAAAAGTAGTTAACTACTAGACAGTAGTTAAGAGGTAGTTAATAACTACTGCTGTTAAAAGTAGTTAGGAAATAGTTACTAACAACTTTTTTATGAGTAGTTAAATAAAGTAGTTAACTACTTTTAAAGTAGTTAAAACCCATCACTGGTAATTTCTATTTGTTAAAATAAGAGTAAGCAAACCAATTATCCAATCAGAGCGTGAGTTTCTCAACCAGTTGAGAAAAATCGAACATGCATCGGTTAATTCATTGTGCATATTGAAATAATTTATACTATTAATTTTATGATAAAATTTATAATTTCATGATACATATTAGGCAAACCTCCGCGAACTTTGATTTTCCCGTGTTAATTGGCTCATTGAGCGACCGAAACTAAGCTTATTGGATTTTGTCTAATAACTCGGTCAATTTATCGTGCATTTTAAAATAATTTATACCATTAATTTTTTTATAAAATATATAATCTTTTGATATATTTTAGGCACAAATGCACGAACTTTTATTTTCCCGTGTTAATTGGCTCACTGAGCGGCCGAAACTAAGCTAACTAGTTTTTGTTTAATAACTGGGTCAATTTATCGTGCATTTTAAAATATTTTATACCATTAATTTTGTTATAAAATATAGAATTTTTTGAGATATATTAGACACAAATGCACGAACTTTTATTTTCCCGGGTTAAGTGGCTCACTGAGCGGCCGAAACTAAGCTCGTTTGTTTTTGTTTAATAACTCGGTCAATTTATCGTGCATTTTAAAATAATTTATACCATTAATTTTTTTTATAAAATATATAATCTTTTGATATATTTTAGGCAAACATCCACGAACTTTGATTTTCCCGTGTTAATTGGCTCATTGAGCGACCGAAACTAAGCTTATTGGATTTTGTCTAATAACTCGGTCAATTTATCGTGCATTTTAAAATAATTTATACCATTAATTTTTTTATAAAATATATAATCTTTTGATATATTTTAGGCACAAATGCACGAACTTTTATTTTCCCGTGTTAATTGGCTCACTGAGCGGCCGAAACTAAGCTAACTAGTTTTTGTTTAATAACTGGGTCAATTTATCGTGCATTTTAAAATATTTTATACCATTAATTTTGTTATAAAATATAGAATTTTTTGAGATATATTAGACACAAATGCACGAACTTTTATTTTCCCGGGTTAAGTGGCTCACTGAGCGGCCGAAACTAAGCTCGTTTGTTTTTGTTTAATAACTCGGTCAATTTATCGTGCATTTTAAAATAATTTATACCATTAATTTTTTTTATAAAATATATAATCTTTTGATATATTTTAGGCAAACATCCACGAACTTTGATTTTCCCGTGTTAATTGGCTCATTGAGCGACCGAAACTAAGCTTATTGGTTTTTGTTTAATAACTGGGTCAATTTATCGTGCTTTTTAAAATAATTTATACCATTAATTTTGTTATAAAGTATAGAATTGTTTGATATATATTAGGCACAAATGCATGAACTCTTATTTTCCGTGTTAATTGGCTCACAGAGCGGCGGAAACTAAGCTCGTTTGTTTTTGTTTAATAACTCGCTCAATTTATCGTGCATTTAAAAATAATTTATACCATTAATTTTTAAATAAAATATATAATTTTTTGATATATATTAGGCACAAATGCACGAACTTTTATTTTCCCGTGTTAATTGGCTCACTGAGCGGCCGAAACTAAGCTCGTTTGTTTTTGTTTAATAACTCGGTCAATTTATCGTGCATTTTAAAATAATGTATACCATTAATTTTTAAATAAAATATAGAATTTTTTGATATATATTAGGCACAAATGCACGAACTTTTATTTTCCTGTGTTAGATACCAGCGACTTGGCTCACTGAGCTAACTTCAGGCACGTTATTTTTAGCATCTTCTTGGCTTTTAAATAAATATAAAATATTTTCGTTTATTTGTTTTTAGCTACAGCTACTGAAGAGTTAAGAGTTACTTAATTTCTACTTCTACTTTAATTATGGCTGCCAGAGTGAGTACAAATGGGTTTTTTGAATTTTATAGCATGCCCTAGCCCTATAGGCCTATATATACCAGATTTCCTAACATTAAAATTTAAAAGAAAAATTAAATACTTTGTAATATAGCTGGAAAATATTCTTTTGTTTAATCCCGTCTCGACTATGCAGGCTGACAAATTTTTCTGCATGTTTGTGTCAGCTTTTTTTTTCTAACATGAAATCAATTTCTCTTCTTAGTATGTCAAGCAGTAAAACTCCAAATGCTAATAAGGTTATAATGTATTTTTTATTAATTGATAGAAGTGCTTTAACTGAGGAAGTTTAGATGTTTTATTATTTTTTTTTCTATTTGTATTTGTCTTTGCCGGTCTTTGCTTGATTAGCTTTTAGTAGAAGCATAACTATCGATTATGGTACCTGCTGTGGCTAGCCAAAAACTGTTTTTTTTATAAGTTTCTGGCACTGACATCGACAACCATAAGGGATGGGTTAATGAAATCTAAAAATATTTATTTGTTACTTCTAGCTACAAGTCTACAGCTTCAATCCATAGTCGAGCTATGCTTCATTTTTTTTCTATCAAAAGTTTACTTTTCAACTTTTGTTATCATTTTTCTATAACACTAATTATCATATGCTTTTAAATACTTTCCAATATTGACAAGTAATTAAGTTTTTTAATTGTATTTATTTTCTATTTGCTTTTTGTTTATTTATTTTTTGCTCAATTTTAACAAACAACTTTCAGTTATAAAAATTTGTATATTTTAATTTAATATTTTAAAACGAAACTTCCGTCACAAAAATCAGATCATAGCCGCCAGGCGTGTCGTGGTTTACCTGCCCAACTTGAGTGCCGCGGTCAGACACTTCCAGACCTTCAACTTCATCGATGGAGCTCGTCAGCCCCCGTCCTGCCTTCCTCCACCTCCTCCTTCTTCTTTGGCAGGTCTGATTCACAGTGACAAAGGTGATAACGTGCTTAGTGATGTGCTGCTTCATTTATAGGTTTAACCGGTTCAAATCATCTAAAGTTAATTTGGTGATGTGCTGCTTCATTTATCGGTTTAACCGGTTCAAATCATCTAAAGTTAATTTGGTGATGTGCTTAGAGTGACGTGCTGCTTCATTTATTGGATTAACCGGTTCAAATCATCTAAAGTTAATTTGGTGAAAACTGATTTAAGGGGTGTGGTTTAAAACCTAGAGCCTTTTTTTTGCTCAAAGATTTCGTGATTTGGCTTGCTTGATTTAGCTTATCGAATCATCTCCTCGTTGAGATACGATATGATTTCAGATATCTCATCTCATTTACATGCACACATTTTTACTTTCTTCAATTTACTGTATGAAAGATGATCTGTGGATGTGACCCAGTTGACCAATCTGATTGCATTTCAATCTCGGGCAATGTCATAGTAGCTGTTTGGACTTCAAAAATAAAACTTTTTTATAAGACAATAATCATTGTATAATTAATAGTTAATAGAATTGTTTATTTTTTAAAACAAATCGACATTTTTTTAAAATTAGTTCTGACGAAAGACCCGACTGTGATGTTGAAACTCGGACCGCAACAATGTTCCTCTTCGTCCAGAAATATCGACTATTCAGTTCTCGAACAGTTCAACGACTTTCAGGTTTGTACGGAGGGAATTTATCTGCTCAGGAGTGTCCTCTATTTCTATATATATATATATATATATATATATATATATATATATATATATAACTTGGATAACTTCAAAAGATCACAAGCGAGTTTGACCACATATCGACTACAAGATTAAACTTTAAAGATTGAACGTTATGGTTTAAATTAGTGAAATACGGATGCAAATGTTAAGATAAATTTATAAAAAATAAATAAATAATTGACACACAAAAACAGGTGAAAGACAAAAAAGCAACAACCACTCCAGTGGGAGAGTTGAAACCGACGGCGATCGATCGTTTAGAATGCCTGGTCGTGGAATGCAACGATTCTTTGAAGAAAGGTTGCTTGTCAGGAGTATTGAAATTATGCTATGTTTATGTATATGTTTTGTCTTAAGAAGTATATTCAATTGTATTGTTTATGTAGCAACATGTATTGAAGTTTATCCTCATTTACTGAGTTACATATGTTTTGTTTTTACGTATATTCAATTGTATTATTTATGTAGCAAAATTTAGTTAAGTTTATTCTCATTTCCTGAGTTATATAGATTAGTATTTCTCCAGTATGACACAGTATGGCTGATAAAAAAAAAGCTTATTTCCGAATTAAATGTCTATTTAGTTCAACACGTATTTTTGTTTGACCTCACCAGATTTCGGTGACCTCTTCGTCGATCGCGACACGACCAAAGGTCCGATGTCGGTCATAACTCTGAGCCAGAAGACTGTCAACGACATGAGCTGTTGGTCACCCGAGGTCGAAGAGGAAAGGGAACAACTGCTCGAGACGGTTCGTTATTTATCTGTGATGTAATAATTTGTAATTAATTTTATTATTTTTTTAATTTTGTAATAATATTTTATAATTAATAATATTTTTTCATATTTAATAATATTTTTTTCATAATTAATAATATTTCTTTATCTGTGATGTAATAATTTGTAATTAATTTTATTATTTTTTTAATTTTGTAATAATATTTTATAATTAATAATATTTTTTCATATTTAATAATATTTTTTCATAATTAATAATATTTCTTTATCTGTGATGTAATAATTTGTAATTAATTTTATTATTTTTTTAATTTTGTAATAATATTTTATAATTAATAATATTTTTTCATAATTAATAATATTTCTTCATAATTAATAATATTTTTTCATAATTAGTTATATTTTTTCATAACTAAAAAATATTTGGCTTTTCTATTATTTAGTTATTGATTTTTAAAAATAAATTGTTGATAAACTTTTTAATTCTATTTATATAGTATTTACCATCGAATGTAAAACTTTTAATTTTCTCTGTTCCAGTTCATAGCGGGTGCCACAGACATTTGCCAAGCACTGCGGCAGGCGGGATACTGGGCTGACTTTGTAGATCCCGAATCGGGGAGACCGGTACGAATTTAATCTTGATATAAAAATTCTTTATATATTTATTGTGTTCACTTGTAAGGGAATTCTTGGCAATCATGTTTACTAATGATGATCATAATAATGTGAAATCAAAGTGTCATGGTCGGTATTGAATCGAAGAAATTTAGAAACGGAGAATAACTTAGAATAAAGTCCACGATTGGATTAAACGTAAAATCCGGGTTTCTCTACGGTACAAGATCTCTTTCGATGTAGCTAGATAGTTGTTGCATTATACAATTATTTTACCTGGTGCTGTCAAATTTTAGTTTTTAAATCACAATTTTAAATGCGATTCTTTGTGACTAAAATGATACGTACATTTTTCATCTCTTAGAGCCAGGGTAGCTACACGCCCGCCACGCTTTTTGAGACGGACCATCGCTACAAGAAGCTCGGTTTTCAGATCCAGGATCTCGGCTGCTGTAAAGTCATTATGCACAAAACGTGGGGAGCTTTCGTTTACGTGGGTTCACTTTTCACCGACGCCCCTATCGATCATCCCGTCCTGTCGAAACTGAAACATCGTTTGGATTAGGTAATTGGTGCTGTTTAGATGTATCTAATTATCAGTTTTGCAATTATGTGGCATGTTTTTTTTATCGCTATTGTGTTTCCCGTATCATCGTGTATTCGTTTATTATAAAAATTTTCAAACCACAATTTTTTTAACAAAATAGTAGAAGTAAAATGGTAGAGAAATAAGTAAATTAAACTGTTGGCAATATGTAGGCAGAAATCTATTCAAGGGATAACAAAAAGAAAACAAAATACCGGTGTGAGTTGGCGCTTCAATAATACACTTTTTTTTATTATTTCAGAACAACTAAACGAATTGCAATCAATGATTATCAGCTTACTTACTGCGTCGAAAAGCCTCTGACATTTGTGCCTCATCAAGAAAGTTATATAACTGAGAATATTTTATGATTTTTTGAAGTTCCATTTATTACTGAGTTTTCTGCCTTGAGCTGTGGTACTTTTATGCATAATTTTTACATAGTTATTCTCCAGAGATAAGTTGGCTCAAGTGAATTCTCCATTCTTGACTCTATTGCTCGCTCCTAGTTTAACCGGGACAGCTAAGTCTTTTAGCCTAGAAGACCTAGCTAGAAGTTCTAGGATAGACTAGAGACTTATTTAAGTTAAATAGGGTTAAATAATTTAACCCTATTGGTTTAAGTGAGAAGTCTGGATCAATTATGCTTGTGATGTAAAGAAATTTAGATGTTTAGTTGTTTTAGTTTTAGTTTGGCAGAGCATATCAGTTTTTGTTACATGTTACATTCATATTATATCGGAATCACGGTAATCCTGTCAAAGAGGTTGATTGACACAAAAATAATATGGCAACACAATTTGATTGACAGTTGTGATTGACATAGGATGATGTTACCGGTCTTTGTTATTTAAAACTAAATAATTTTACTTTGTCAAATTCATTTTGTTTATGAGTAATATTTTAAGAACTAATAATTTTAAACGGATTTTAACAAACATAAGACATAAATTAAAAAGTAATTTATACATTATCGTTAAATTTTTCTCGCTGCTGTCCCGTTTTTAGTAACTATTTAATAGTGGTGCTATTGACAGTGCCCAAATTTACAATAAATGACTTATTTTTAAATGTTTTTATTTAACTTCACTCGTCTCTTTGTTTGTTTGTTTGTCTGTGGCGATCAAATCTTTGAAACAAAAATTTGCCCCCTTTTCGCCAACCTAGAGCTCTAAAACTTTCAGGAAAGCTTTATTCTGGATGACAATACATGAATTGAAAGTTTCCGACATGAATTAGGCCTTAAATCAATTAAAACTTATCAAATTAATAAAATTGTTGCCAGAGGTTCAAAATAATTAAACAGTACAGATTTTTATTTATAAGTCGCCAGAGGTCCAAAACAATTAAGAGATTGAGTGGTGTCACGACAAAACGTTCACAGACAAAATGTTCAACGACAAAATGTTCCCGACAAAACGTTCACGACACAACGTTCACGACAAAATGTTCACGACAAAATGTTCACAGACAAAATGTTCACAGACAAAATGTTCACAGACAAAATGTTCAACGACAAAATGTTCACGACAAAATGTTCACGACACAACGTTCACGACAAAATGTTCACGACAAAATGTTCAACGACAAAATGTTCACGACAAAATATTCACGATTGCAACTTTTAAATTTAGTTTAGTTTTAAATGATAAAATATTTTGTGTTTCACAAAATGAGCGCAAATAAAACTTTAACAATAGTAAATGCAATGTTAATTTCCTCTTTGATACTCCTAACTCAAACGGCAACCAGATGAGTATGGATCGGAGGACTGTAAACTGTTTCAGCAAGAAGGAAAAAACAGATAAAATGAGATAGCTATAATAGGAAAATACAATTGGTTACTAATTTGAGATTGTTTGAATTTTCAATTTCAATTAAGCAAACGACGTAAATAAGGTTTGATGGCTGTATTCTAAAGATTAAAAAGTTAAGGGTATCCAAGAGAAAATTAACCAACCCGCATTAACTAGTTAATAAATGGAACGATGATTAAAAGGGTCGAAATATGAAATCTTTATTAACTCCGATTAAAAAAAAAAAAGAAATGCAATTAGGTATTAATTGAGATTCATTTGATGTTTCAATTTTAATTAAGTGAACGTCAGAAAGAAGCCTTGATCGTTGTAGCCTAGCGATTAAGAAGTTATCGGCTTCCAAGAGCAATATAGCCTCCTTTAATTAGCTAATTAACGTAACGGTGACTTGGGTAAAGACTCAATAAGCAGCATGCAGCTACTTGCGTTTTTCAACTAGAATTGAAAATACATCTCTAGCAATTAAAAACTAAAAAGTTAGGGTATCCAAAAGCAATTAACCGGCATTAACTAGTTAATAAATGGAACGATGATAAGAAGGATCAAAATATGGATGAAAAAGAAAAAAGCCAAATAGCTATAACTCCATACAATTATTTATTAATTGAAGATCATTTGATGTTGCCAATACGTATTAGTTTCATGCTGTCATGCACATATACTTTGCTTAGGTAAATAAAATGGTGAATAGACACATCACTAAAAATTACTTAGTAATTAGTTTGCAAGCGATCTTGACATAATAAAACAAAATTTTTATTTTTCAGTGTGAACATTTTGTCGTGAACGTTGTGTCGTGAACGTTTTGTCGTGAACGTTTTGTCGTTGAACATTTTGTCTGTGAGCATTTTGTCTGTGAACATTTTGTCTGTGAACATTTTGTGCGTGAACATTTTTGGTGAACGTTTTGTCGTGAACGTTTGGTCGTTGAACATTTTGTCTGTGAGCATTTTGTCGTGAACATTTTGTCGTGAACGTTGTGTCGTGAACGTTTTGTCGTGAACATTTTGTCGTTGAACATTTTGTCTGTGAGCATTTTGTCAGTGAACATTTTGTCTGTGAACGTTTTGTGCGTGAACATTTTTCGTGAACGTTTTGTCGTGAACGTTTTGTCGTGAACATTTTGTCGTTGAACATGTTGTCGTTGAACAATTTGTCTGTGAACGTTTTGT
Source organism: Erpobdella octoculata (assembly GCA_963978895.1). Lineage (NCBI taxonomy): Eukaryota > Metazoa > Annelida > Clitellata > Hirudinida > Erpobdellidae > Erpobdella > Erpobdella octoculata. Next base: position 431,552 of record OZ022239.1, read on the forward strand.
CGGTGTTCATTTTGTCGTGAACATTTTGTCGTGAACGTTGTGTCGTGAACGTTTTGTCGGGAACATTTTGTCGTTGAACATTTAGTCTGTGAACGTTTTGTCGTGGAACCAGATTGAGTGTAATGGTTGTTTTAGGTTCAAAATTTTAGTTCGTTGACTCGGATAAAGAGGCAAATAAAAGCATTTTTTAATTTATTTTTTATCTTTACTTGTTTCTCAATAAACACGATTTTCTCAATAAACTACCTCTCTTCAATTGTATTTTAGTAACAAAATCAATTCCATTATATATTCATTGATTTTTATTATAATATTTTATATTGTTTTAAATTTACCTTTAAGGTGGAGGGTGTCACGACAAAACGTTCACAGACAAAATGTTCAACGACAAAATGTTCCCGACAAAACGTTCACGACACAATGTTCACGACAAAATGTTCACGACAAAATGTTCACAGACAAAATGTTCACAGACAAAATGTTCAACGACAAAATGTTCACGACAAAACGTTCACGACACAACGTTCACGACAAAATGTTCACGACAAAATGTTCACAGACAAAATGTTCACAGACAAAATGTTCAACGACAAAATGTTCACGACAAAACGTTCACGACACAACGTTCACGACAAAATGTTCACGATTGCAACTTTTAAATTTAGTTTAGTTTTAAATGATAAAATATTTTGTGTTTCACAAAATGAGCGCAAGTAAAACGTTAACAATAGTAAATGCAATGTTAATTTCCTCTTTGATACCCCTAACTCAAACGGCAACCAGATGAGTATGGATCGGAGGACTGTAAACTGTTTCAGCAAGAAAGAAAAAAAAACAGATGAAATGAGATAGCTATAATAGGAAAATACAATTGGTTACTAATTTGAGATCGTTTGAATTTTCAATTTCAATTAAGCAAACGACGTAAATAAGGTTTGATGGCTGTATTCTAAAGATTAAAAAGTTAAGGGTATCCAAGAGAAAATTAACCAACCCGCATTAACTAGTTAATAAATGGAACGATGATTAAAAGGGTCAAAATATGAAATCTTTATTAACTCCGATTAAAAAGAAAAAGTAATGCAAATAGGTATTAATTGAGATTCATTTGATGTTTCAATTTTAATTAAGTGAACGTCAGAAAGAAGCCTTGATCGTTGTAGCCTAGCGATTAAGAAGTTATCGGCTTCCAAGAGCAATATAGCCTCCTTTAATTAGATAATTAACGTAACGGTGACTTGGGTAAAGCAGCATGCAGCTACTTGCGTTTTTCAACTAGAATTGAAAATACATCTCTAGCAATTAAAAACTAAAAAGTTAGGGTATCCAAAAGCAATTAACCGGCATTAACTAGTTAATAAATGGAACGATGATAAGAAGGATCAAAATATGGATGAAAAAGAAACAAGCCAAATAGCTATAACTCCATACAATTATTTATTAATTGAAGATCATTTGATGTTGCCAATACGTATTAGTTTCATGCTGTCATGCACATATACTTTGCTTAGGTAAATAAAATGGTGAATAGACACATCACTAAAAATGACTTAATAATTAGTTTGCAAGCGATCTTGACATAATAAAACAAATTTTTTATTTTTCAGTGTGACTATTTTGTCGTGAACGTTGTGTCGTGAACGTTTTGTCGTGAACGTTTTGTCGTTGAACATTTTTTCTGTGAGCATTTTGTCTGTGAACATTTTGTGCGTGAACATTTTTCGTGAACGTTTTGTCGTGAACGTTTTGTCGTTGAACATTTTGTCGTTGAACATTTTGTCTGTGAACGTTTTGTCGGTGTTCATTTTGTCGTGAACATTTTGTCGTGGACGTTGTGTCGTGAACGTTTTGTCGGGAACATTTTGTCGTTGAAAAATTTTGTCTGTGAACGTTTTGTCGTGGAACCGTATTTTAGTAACAAAATCAATTCCATTATATATTCATTGATTTTTATTATAATATTTTATATTGTTTTAAATTTACCTTTAAGGTGGAGCTTATAAGTACTAGTGGGTAGAGCTTGCGTAATCGGATTTTTAACTTTGGCAATACAACCTCTCTGACATGATGCACAATTCTCCTCCTATTAGAACTCTGAATGAGTACGAACAATTGTCATCAATCGGACATTCTTCTTCGACACAGGTGCGCGCGGTATCATCAGGACTAAGAGGTTGATCCAAGTCATCAACAACGGTCGTGAAAGAACAAGGACTTTCTGTGAGGATATTTTCTAAAGTATCTTTAGATGACGGATCTTGCGTGGTATCGAAATATTGTTCGTACTCATCCAGTTCCTTCCTCCATTTACTTTCAAACGAGAACATCGCTGTTCGACGAAAGCGGAGATATTCTTGATTTGATTTAGGGGAAAGTGGGGTAATATGGGGCCTCGGGTAATATGGGGTACCCACCTTTTTATTATAAGAACAGCGTTATAAGAATATTTAATTAGCGATCTATGGTCGTATTGGTTATGTAACTCTGCCGCATAGCTGATAAAGCAATTTTGTTTACGAGTTTACGTAATAGATTAGAAATCATTTTTTAACGTTTTCTGTTAAGTTCCATCAACTGTGTTTCTCTACGCATAAAAGAGAGAAAAAGTAAGATATTTTCTAACAATTGTGAATTTCTATTTTTTTGGGATATACTTTAACAGTGTTTTTAATTATCAGCCGCTACAATGTTGATTTGCCAAAATTTTACAGATTTTATTCGTGGTATGCTGTTGGGTAATATGAGGTATCTGGGCTGGGGTAATATGGGGTACACCCCATATTACCATATTCATGATTTCTTCATTTTTTACACGCATTTCATCATTGATCTGTTACCTTTATTTTATTATGTCATTACTGTATACTGCTTTATTATCTTTTCAGATGCCACGTAATTATGCAAAACTTACAATACGGAGCCCAGAGTCAACATCTGTAGTGACCCTCATTTAATATTTTTAAAATGTTTTTATTACTTATGTTATTGTTTTATTAATACAATATTGTTTTATAACAATTACTTTTGTTGTCCTTGTTATATTTAGGTTTAATGAAAGCTGGAACATATCTAACATTCAAGTACTCCATATTACCCCACCTCTAGCGGGTAATATGGGGTACTTGAATGCTACACTTTATTCAATTATTTTCTAAAAAATGAAATTATATTTGCTTAAATGTTTCATTAACTCATAGTAATATGTCTGCTTGGTATACAGATAAAAAAAAATTAAATTTCTGCCACTATAATATGGTTTAAATTATATTTTTTTGTTAAGTACCCCATAATACCCCACTTTCCCCTATTTAAATATCTTATGTAATTTCGACTTAATTTAATCATTTATTATCATAATACTTGCCTTTATTATTATTATTACTACTACTATTACTTTATCATTTAATTAAACGTTTTTAATTATACTTATTTTATCCTCATAACTCCAGTTTATTTTATGTACGTTAATTTAATTACAGTGTCTAAATTTGATTATTTTTATTAATATCCTTTTATTAAGATAATTCCTTGAGGATATTAGTTTATTTGTATATTTAGTTATTACATGTTTTCTTATCTTTTGCCTCCTTTTACGCGATTGTATTTACAGACTTAGTCCAGGAGAATTAAAAATTTTCCTTGTTGTACCTAGACAAAATTTGAAGCAAGCTGATTTTCGGATATTTTGTTTGTAATACGTTTATGATTCTTCCTGCAAAAATCGGTTGAAATCGTCGTTTCGGAAATTGGTTTTTTGACGCTTTTTTGAAAGGGATTTACCGTAGTGAGCGATAAGTTAGCATTTTCGTAAATTGTCGTAAAACATCGAATTTCTAAGTTAGTATTTTGTAAAACATCTATTTTTTGGAGTTTTTATTGTTCTTTTTCGAAATGGGTGAACTAAATGAAATGGTATGTTTAATTTGTCGAACTGAATTCCGTTCCGACAACGTCTGTGATACAGTCAAGATGGTTACACTAGGACCTAGGTGTTAAAGGTATTGAAACGTTATGTCAATTCAGCGTTTTACGTGGTGATGAACAGTTAACAGATTATCTGTTAAATAAACCAAATGTAGCTAATGTTCATGACCATTGCCGGAGAGACTACACTAACAAAAGAAGTTTCGATCAATTGAAACGAAAGAATGAGCAGCATGCAGAAGGTGTTGGTGTTGAGTGTTGATCAAGAGAATTTTAAGTGTAAATTATTACGCTCGTCTGTCGACACTTTCAATTGGAAGCAACATTGTTTTTTGTGTGGAAAAATAGTTTTTGGAGAAAGTAAAAAAGATTTAAAAGAAGAATCAAGTTTTGTGATGACATTGAAATTCAGAGAAACTATAATTGAAACTTGCCACAAAAGAAATGATGCATGGAGTGTAGAAGTTCTTGGTAGGTTAAATTCATGCAATGACTTACCAGCTGAAGAAGCTCGTTACCACAGAGTGTGTCATTCTGCGTTCCTAAATGGTAGATCATCACATGTCGGAGATAATACCGCTGGCCGAAACCATCCAGGTTGACATCAAGATAACGACATGTTAATTACTTTTGAAAAACTGTGTGGCTGGTTAGAAGAAGAAGATCAAGGAATTTATACAATAGCTGAATTGCAAATTAAAATGCAAGAATTATCGGAAGATGGTGAAGCGTATTCATTAAAATATAAAACGAAAGCTGGAAGAACGCTACGCTGAGCACATATTTTTTGCCGAAGTTTGTGGTCGGAAAAATGTTATTTGCTTCCGTAACATGGCATCTCACATTATAACTAAGCAATGGTATGCTGAAAAAAAGAGTAGCATAGAAGATGAGAGTGAGCGTATCATAGTGGCAGCAGCAAAATTGATAAGAGCTCAAATAAGGGAAATGTCCTCAAATGAAACATATCCAGGAACTGATGATTTCTCAAATATTGAAAATGCCAAAAGGTGGATTCCTAGTTTGTTGAAAATCTTAATAGAAAATATTGTTTGTAATGAAATAAAACAAGTTTCCATATGTCATTCTATTGTGCAGGGGGCAAGACAAAGATCTCTTATTTCTCCAATTTTGTTTGGCGTTGGAGTTAGTTTAGATCACGCCTTTGGATCTAGATGGCTGCTTGATTTGCTGTCACGGTTGGGATTTTCAATTTCATATGATGAAGTTAAACTTTTTAAACAATCAGTGGTTCAGAATGACTCCCCTGATACTCCTCAGTCTTTTCCTCAATGTTTTACGCAATGGTCTGGTGATAATCTTGACCACAACGTTATCACTTTAGATGGAAGTGGTACCTTTCACGGTATGGGCATCATATCAATGTCTACTCCGTGTAATCGATTAGGGTCAGGACACTTTGCTGAATCAGCTGTACCCCGATTGTCACGCCTAAAATCCAGTTGTGTTGTGAACAACCGAGGTATTCCTATACTGGGATACACATTCCCCGACAAGTCATCATTATCATTGATGTCTTTCAAGCCCATTTCTCAATTAAATTTTCCTTCTGTGTTGCCTCCTTCTTTAAACTTGGAACTTGCCTGGAAAATCGGTATCTTGTGCTTAGATGAAGATCAGCAAAGGCCAAATTGGTCTGGCTTTATGGAACATGCTTGTAAGCCAGACGGAGATTTCAGATCATCATCAGACATAAGGATGCTTCCGATTATTGATTTGAATCCTAATGACATGTCTTGTATTTTTTCCACGTTGAAATTGTTATTTTTAGGTGTTTTTGTTGTTTTTCTGTTTGTTTTTTTATTGTATGTTGAAATTGGAAATTATTTATGGATTTATATGTATGCTTTTTAATATGTGTATATTAAATAGTATGTAACAAGCAATTTTCATATTAATCTTAATTTATTTTGCACATTTAGTCAAAAACGGCACAATAAAGTAGTTTATTTGTATCCGTATATAATGTTGCGAGACAAATTTTAACTTATGTATATTTTGTATTAGGTAGTTTTCATCTATAGATTGAGTTATTTTTATTTAAATGGATTTTAAGAGCTGATATATTGTATATTTTATGGAAAAACGGCTCCTTAAATCAGTTCGTTTTTTTTTTTTTTTTTTTTTTTTTTTTTTTTTTTTTGATAATTTTTAATGTTTGCATATCATGCAATAAGTAACAATAAAGCATTCAGCTTAAACTTTAGTTATTTTCATCTTATTGGATTAAAAGAGCTGGCGTATTCAATTAATTTACCGATTTTAAGGCCGATTTTGAAAATCGTCTGTAATTTTTTTAAACGATGAGTTGGAAGGGTGGATTTTTAACTAATTGTTGCTAACACATATACCTACAAAACAAAATATCAAACTGCTTTGCTTCCAATTATGCCAGCTTTTTTTTAATTCTCCTGGACTAACTCTGAAGATGGCGAAAGCCGAAAGGGCCCGTAAGTCTGAAATAAAGAAGGTTTTAAATGTTAATACTTTTCTTAATACGTGTTGCAGTAAACAAAAAACGTTGTTCCGAAATATTGAGAAAGTATCTATAAAACTCATAGCGGCTAAATGGAGACTTATTTTTAATCGAGCTTGTCCTGCTTGTCTTAAAGAAAATCTTATGCCATCTTACATTATTAATATATATATATGTCTATTTGTTGCATTCTCCTAAAAAAAGCGACCGAGAGCGTGAGAGCAAGCGGGGAAGGAAACCGGAGCGTGAGAGAAAAACAATAGAAAAACTTCTAAAAAGCCAGGGCACCCGCTAGTATATGTACATATATATAAATCTCGTGTCATAGTGTTTGAAATTGAACTCCTCCAAAACGGCTAAACCGATTTTTATGAAATTTTTTGTGTACATTTAGTATGTCTGAGTATAGGTCTTAAGCTATTTAAAATAATTTTTTAAAATTATTTAAAAAAGTTATTTTTAAAAATTATTTAAAAAAGTTATTTTTAAAAATTATTTTAAAAAGTTATTTTTAAAAATTATTTAAAAAAGTTATTTTGGAAAAACAATAAGGTGCAACTATGTCATTTTTATAGGAAAATGCAACAGATAGACAGCCTTGACTGCTGTTGTAGTACTTTCACGCCTGGAAAGTCATGTCCATTGTCAAATAATTACGAAATAAAAAATCAAGCCACTCAAACGGCAGCCATAATTTCTAAAAACGACCGGGAGCTGGAAAACGACCGAGAGCGGGAAAGCGACCGGGAACGCGACGTGAGCGGGAAAGCGGAGAAGGAAACGGGAGCGAGAGAGACAAACATTAGAAAAACCTCGGGCAACGCCGAGTGCCCCCGCTAATATATATATATATATATATATATATATATATATTTATATATTTATATATATATATTTATATATATATATTTATATATATATATATACATATATATATATGTATATATATAAGTACATAAATATATATATATATATATATATATATATATATATATATATATATATATATATATATATTGAGGCGCTGGTGGCAGAGCGGTAGAGCGCTCGCCTGTTGATCGTTAGGTCGGCAGTTCAAGCCTCACCTGCGTCACCAGCGTAACTCCCTTAGGCAAGGAGTTCACTCGCATTGCTTTCTCATGTCTATGAAAATAGCGTGTTCTTCGAAGTTTCCGATCCAAAGGAACCTTCGTAAGCGCCTCTGACTTATCTGGCGCTATATAAATTCATCATATATATATATATATATACATATTTACATCTTTTTCCTGTTCTATAAGTTCAGTAGAAATATTTTTCAATAGTAGAAACGTTTTGGTTTGAGTTTGAGAACATCTCAAAAGATGAAATTTGTCAAGCAAACCAGTTTAGAAAACATGTTTATTGATGGAGACAAAGAAGTAAAACCATACAAGTGCAAACACTGTGAAAAATCGTTTAGTCAAAACTTTAAGCTGACAGTTCATACACGAAAACACACAGGTGAAAAACCATACGAATGTGAATTCTGTAAAAAAACATTTAGTCAAAAATCAAACCTAATAATGCATGAACGAATACACACAGGTGAAAAACTATACAGTTGTTTACACTGTGAAAAATCGTTTAGTCGAAAATCGGATATGATACTACATACCAGAATACACACATGTGAAAAACCATACAAATGTCAACACTGTGAAAAATCGTTTAGTCGAAAATCACACCTGACATTACATACACGAATACACACAGGTGAAAAACCATACAGATGTCAATACTGTGAAAAATCATTTAGTGACAGAACAAGCCTGACACATCATACACGAATACACACAGGTGAAAAGCCGTACAGATGTCAACACTGTGAAAAACCGTTTAGTGACAGAACAAGCCTGAAACGACATACAAGAATACACACTGGTGAAAACCATACAGTTGTCCACACTGTGAACAGTTATTAACCAACAAATCAATTATGCAGACACACATATCTATATATATAAAAACTAGCGGGGTTACCCGGCGTTGCCCGGGGTTTTTAGAGGTTTTTCTAATGTTTGTCTCTCTCTCTCCCGTTCCCTTCTCCACTTTCCCGTTTTCGTAGCGTTCCCGGTCGCTTTTCCGCTCTCGGTCGTTTTCCAGCTCCCGGTCGCTTTCCCGCTCAGAAGTTTTGTTATCGATTTTCTCTCTTGCTCGCGTTTCCTTCCAAGCTTGCTCTCCCGATTCCAGTCGCCTTCCGCGTTCCCGGTCGCTTTCCGCGTTCCCGGTCGCTTTCCCGTTCCCGGTCGCTTTCCCGTTCCCGGTCGCTTTCCCGTTCCCGGTCGCTTTCCCGTTCTCGGTCGCTTTCCCGTTCCCGGTCGCTTTCCCGTTCCGGGTCGATTTCCCGTTCCCGGTCGCTTTCCCGTTCCCGGTCGCTTTCCCGTTCCCGGTCGCTTTCCCGTTCCCGGTCGCTTTCCCGTTCACGCTTGCTCTCCCGTTCCCGGTCATGCTTGCTCTCCCATTCCCGGTCACGGTTGCTCTCCCGTTCCCGTTCACGCTCATTTTCTCTTTTACATTCTTTCATAACTTCTGTTAGCCTATAAAACGTAAAATAGATTTGCTAAGACTATATATATATATATGAATGTTTGTGGGTTAGTTTGTCTATTATAGAAACGGGAAAGCGACCCGGAACGGACAGCGAGCGGGAACGGAAAAGCAAGCGTGAGCGGGAATGGGAGAGCAAACGTGAGCGGGAACGGGACAGCGACCGGGAGCGGGAAAGCGACCGGGAGCGGGAAAGCGACCGGCAGCGGGAAAACGACCGAAAACGGGAAAGCGAACAGGAGTGGGAAAGCAGGTGGGAAAGGAAATGGGAGAGAAAGAGACAAACATTAGAAAAACCTCTAAAAAACCTGGGCAACGCCGGGTATCTCCGCTAGTACATACATAAACACACACACAGACACACATACATGCACATACACATACATACATACACACATACATACGCACATACATATATATATATAGTTCCCGCTCGCTCACCCGCTTCGCTCCGCTTATTTTGTGACGGATTTCAAAAAAAAATTTTTTATTTTTGACTCCCATTGACTCTCAAGGTTGTGTGAAAATTTCATTACGATCGGATGAATGGTGTAGCAATGCATAAAGGACATTAACATATATACATTCACATTCGTCCATTTTTGAATATTTTCATTTTCTATTTAAAGGGCTCTGATGATGGCCTTCGAGCCGAAACTGTACAGTAAGCCCGCTACGAAAATTAATAAATAATTTTACTTAAAAAACAAAGTCGTTGTCCGTAGATTGGAATCATATGTTAAAAAAATAATAAACAAACAAGTAAATTAAAAACGAATTTTTAAAACCAATGCTCTTATATGTAATTAAAACACAAATTTTGCAATCAATTTTTTCTTATATTACTCTTTTATTTTATGTTAAAGTCGAAATATCTTAATTATATCGAAATATCGAAATTAATTAAAATTATCTAAATTAATTGACTTATTGTAAAACTAATAATTGAATATTGCATTGTCTTCTATTTTAAGCATGTATGCAAAATTTGAAAAAATCTATCATCAGGAAGTGACTCAAAAATTGATTGCAAGATTTGAAACAGACAGAGAAACAAACAGACAGACAGAGAAACAGAGACGACGAGTTAATAAAAACATTGGTAATAATAATAAAAATATCATCAAAAAGCATAAAATTTAAATATCTCAACTATTTTCATAAAAATTTCGTACACGCTTGAGAATCGCGGTCAGTGAGTGTGGTTCGTGTAAACTTGGTAAAATAGTCTGCCAGTCGGTTAGCGTTTTGTGGTCAAGAAAACCCTCAAGAAAACCCTCAAGAAAACCCTCAAGAAAACCCTCAAGAAAACCCTCAAGAAAACCCTCAAGAAACCCCTCGATAAAATCCTCAAGAAAATTAACTAAATTAATTGACTTATTGTAAAACTAATAATTGAATATTGCATTGTCTTCTATCTTGAGCATGTATGCAAAATTTGAAAAAAATCTACCATCAGGAAGTGACTCAAAAATTGATTGCAAGATTTGAAACAGACAGAGAAACAGAGCCGACGAGTTAATAAAAGCATTGGTAAAAATGGGCAGTTATTTTTAACGGAGCATGCACGAAAGAAATATATATATATATATATATATATATATATATATATATATATATATATATATATATATATATATATATATATATATATACATCTTTTTCCTGTTCTATAAGTTCAGTAGAAATATTTTTCAATAGCTGAAATGTTTTGGTTTGACAACATCTCAAATGATGAAATTTGTCAAGCAAACTAGTTTAGAAAACATGTTTATTGATGGAGACAAAGAGGTAAAACGATACAAATGTCAACACTGTGAAAAATCATTTAGTCAAAAATCAAATCTGATAATGCATGAACGAATACACACTGGTGAAAAACCATACAGATGTCAACATTGTGAAAAGTCGTTTAGTCAAATATCAAGCTTGATACTACATATACGAATACACACTGGTGAAAAACCATACAGTTGTTTACACTGTGAAAAATCGTTTAGTCAAAAATCGGATATGATACTACATACCAGAATACACACAGGTGAAAAACCATTCAGATGTCAACACTGTAAACAATACTTTAGTCAAAAAGCAAACCTGATACGACATACACTAATACACACAGGTGAAAAACCATACAGATGTCAATACTGTGAAAAATCATTTAGTGACAGAACAAGCCTGAAACGACATACAAGAATACACACTGGTGAAAACCATACAGTTGTCAACACTCTGAACAGTTATTAATCAACAAATCAATTATACAGACACACATATGGTTAATAAAAATTACAAATAAATGATCAAATGTCTAAATGAAATAAATGTAACAAATATGTTTTGTCAAACATAATTGATAATCAAAAGTAATTTTTTTTAAATTTGTTTTATTAACTTCATTGTGTTTTCTCGCTTGCTTTCTTGAGACTTGCATTGACATGTTTTGATGCCTAAAAAACATACTTTTCATCATCCAATCGAGCTTTGGACTTTTCAACACGTGTATGAAACAGAAAAATGTATGAAGTCGTGTTTTGTTTCATCTCAAGAGTTAATGAAGCGTTTTTTGAAACTTTTGGTGATCGAGCATAAGCGAGAAAGCAAGCAGGAGAACGAGCGAGAGCCGAAGAGCAAGCAGGAACAGGATAGAGCACTTTTTTAAATTGATCGCATCTGATGCAACACTTAACTGTACACACTGGTGAAAAACCATTCTAGTGTCAAAAAATGTGAAAAACGTTTTTAAGCGGAAACGGGAAAACGATCGGGAACGGGAATGCAACCGGGAACGGGAAAGCGACCGAGAACGGGAAAGCGACCGGAAGCGGGAAAGCAAACGGGAAGGAAACGGGATCAAGAGAGAAAAACAATAATAAAACCTCTGAAAACCCCGAGCAACGCCGAGTAACACCGCTAGAAAGATCTAAAATAAAAGTAATTAATATTTAAAAAAATTAAAATTAAACGTTTTTTTTTAGAGAATTAAACCATCAGTTCATTTAAAGAAAACGATATTTAATTTTTCAAAGCAAAAGTTTATAATAAAAACTTTGTTTTTTTACACACTTTTACTTAACTTGACTTCTCTGTCTGTCTGTCTGACAGTCTGTCGTCAAATTTTGCAATCGATTTTAAACTAACTTTCCGATGAGCTTGAGACTTAAAAATTTAAACATATCTCAAAACTGATTAACAATGCATTCTATCAAATTTTCGGATCGATTGTACAAAATTTAATTAAATAATTATTTGTGATATTTTCGTCGAACTATTTATTGTCTATGCTAATATGCTCGTTGTTTAGGTAACAGAATGGGGCCTACACAATCGATTATATAAAAGTGTTTTTTTTTAAAAACTTTGTTTTTTTTATTTATTTGTTTATATATTGATTCAAAAATTTCTCATATTTCCATCCTCACATACTTCACGGTCAATGGTTTCTTTAGAGACTTATAGGTACAAATCATCAAAAACTGAAATTGAAATAAACTTTTTCAATTTTTGGGGTCACTGCGGAGGCTGAAGATCTTAATCAAATGAAATAAAAAATTCCATGTATTTTTACTAGTCTTATATTAGCTTGCTTTGTGAGGTCGAACGGATCATTTTTGAGGTTAATCTGACTTTCTGTCTGACGATGGGAAGTACATATATATCCACATTTTTAAATTTTTGTGGTCACTGCGGAGGCTGAAAATCTTAATCAAATGAAATGAAAAATTCCACGTATTTTACATAAGACACAAATGCCCCCCTATTAGAACTCTAAATCATGAAAAAAAACATTTTTGTGAAAAAAAATTGAAATAAACTTTTTCAATTTTTGGGGTCATTTCGGAGGCTGAAGACCTTAATCAAATGAAATGAAAAATTCCACGTATTTTTACTTTTTACCTTAACATAAGACACAAATGCCCCCTATTAGAACTCTGAATCATGAAAAAAAACATTTTTGTTTTTTCCTTAACTTGCTTAGTATCTGAACAATGTCGTATTTTACTCGATGTAAAATAATTCAGACGAAAACCGTACTCGCGCCAACGGATCCACGGCGCCTGAATATCGCTAAAGTCGCCTCCCGCTCCTGCTCGCAGACGCTCCAAAGACATTAAACTTTTTAATGACGTCGGCATTTCGAATTTCAAAAAGTAAACATGCAAACAAACAAAAGGTAAAGTCAACAAAGCCGCCATCATGTCATAAACGTGAAAACATTTTATCTATTATGTTTTAAATCTAAATAGGAATACGCGTTCAGTAACATCCACGTCTCGTGCCAAACGGTGCGCAAATGATTTAATTAAATAAAAGCATAAATTCAATCAATTTAAAAAATACTCCCACCGTCGATATCAGGCACGGACGAAGAAGAAAACCTGATCTGATCTCGGCAAGTAATGGAATGGGGATCGACTGAAGAAAAAAAGCGTCTGACCGATCTCTTGGTCGAAGACCTCGATGATCATCACTGTGCCGGATGTCTAGCCCCGACTCTGGCTTTTCCAAAGCTTACTGCCTGTCTGCTGTCGAAAAATGTCAGTGAACCTTGCAATCGGGCAGTTATTCAAGAACAACAACAATTCAATAAAGATCAAGCCCAGGCTGAATTCAACTTGTTTAATAATAGCGATGACAACATCGTCAACGGCAATAACACTCTCCGGACTACTCAGTCGACATACATAAGCAGTCCAGTAGAAACTTTCTGCTCCACGGACAATTTCTTTATAGACAATTCTAACGCCATCACGAATGGACACAGCTACCATGCCAACGCACTTCCCCACAGTGACATAGCTACTAGCTACGGTCAGCCAGAGCCAGCAATAAGAGACATGTCAAACGTGGGCTATGCCAACAGAAGAACACAGGTTCAAAGCATCGTGTACTGTTCATTTGAAGAGTACATGACGGGTTTTAAACTGAAGAACAGGGCACCGATTTCGACGGAATGTGAAAGCAAGATATTCGAGCCCGGTAGGCCATCATCGTTTTTCGAACCTCAGAATTTCATGTGTATGTTCGGCCGATGTGCAGAGCGCAAAAGAAAAAGTAACATCAAATTTGAGATCGTACCGTCGAGAAAACGCGAAAGACCGAATAGGTTTAGAATGACAGAGCTAAGCAAGACGTCGGCAGCGACAAGCACTTGTGATCCAATGACAACAGTTGATGTTCTAAAAATAGAGCAGGCAAAAAAGTCAACAGATGATCTTCAGAAAATAGAGCAGGCAAAAAAGTTTATTGAAAAACAACAGCAAAGACTTCAGGAGTTGTTTTTGAAACGAATCAACAATAGGTATGACACGCGTATAGAGACCTGCACTGGCAACCATTGCAACAACGCGATTTCTTCCATCGATAAACCGACTAAGAATCCGCCGACCACTTCAAAACTCGATGGCAATGATGTCTCTACCGCAAATCGGTCAGTTACTACTTCGTTTAGCCATAGTTGCCCGAAAAACTCGTCGGCAAAAAGGCAAGCGCTAAACGATCGGTCTAACTTGCATGAAATAAATAAGACTGAATCCTTTGATGGTGGTAAAGATTTGGAAGCACAGACGTCAAAAAAAGTCATGTATCTGGACAGAAATGCCATCAGAGAATCAAAATTGGTGACTTATGCTGATCACCAGCCTTCAACGACTTCATTTGGATCAAAACGGATAGAAAACAACTTGGATAACTTGAGATCTGGAAACGGCCAGCATCCATCATGTAGCCGCGGATGTAATACTCCCATTCGTTTGTCGGGGACAGGCAAGCAAACAGCAAAGGACAATTCCATAAAGGATGAAAATCAACAAAAAGTTAAACTCAATAATGACGAAAACGCTTGTACACAAACAAGTCTCGACTCAAATAATTCGTCGGAAAGCAAACAACGCCTTGACTGCTGTTGTAGTACTTTCACGCCTGGAAAGTCATGTCCATCGTCAAATGATTACGAAATAAAAAATCAAGCCACTCAAACAGCAGCCATGATTTCTAAAATGACCACCACTTGCATCATAGCTACGACCACAGCGGCCACTACGACAGTCGCAACTACCACCAAAGCCACGTCGGCCATGTCACGTGCTGTCTCTACTCCTAGCGACAGTCGTGTGGCACCACCTACCGAAGAGAGTGCGTCAATGTGCAGCTCATCTCCGAGGCGAAGGATGGTTTACGCCAACGGGGACCACAGCACGAAAAATACTGCCACCAGGTATTATCCCTCGTTGAAAAGGGATAATACACGTCGTAGAGAAGAATCGATCTATAAGCCCAACAGAAGTAAGTCTGCCATCAGTCCGCGGTCACCAAAGAGACATTTTCCAGAGAAAAAAGATACTCAGAATAATAAACAAATTAAAAGACACTTGCCGATAATTGAAGAATCAGAATTTGAAGCTGTTTATAAACCGGAAAAGTTATTCGATCCTTCAGATATTTATGCCAGATCGGCTTTCGTAAAAGAAGAACTTGACAGCGACATCTTGGAATGGCCTGTCAACTACGACTGTCGGTTGACAACGTTTTGCGTTTCACCAACAAACAAAAATCTCATAGACAACGGAAAAACGTCAATATCCAAAAATCTGCGTCAAAGTCCGAGACGAGCTACGAAATCAAACAAATTCCACAAGCACGTTTCATCTCAGAACGACCTGACACTGCATGTTTCAAATGTGAGTCCTCTGAGGGGCTGTGTCAGCAGTCGATTTAACCGGCAAAACGTCGACGGATCCAGACCGGTCAACTGTCAGCGGTACAAGTATAGCCGGGAATCGATACCAAAGAATAACCGAAACTTCAGCCAACATGCTAGGATGCCAGCCGTCAACCACTACGGTGATCGAGTCAGTCCAGGTGTGGAAACGACTTTGGTATGTAAAGTAGTCGATGAAGTAATGAAACGACTCACTCAGTTATAGTCGGTATAAGCTTCATTAGTCTTATATAAGCTTTAACGGCCTTATAAAGGCTTCGTCAGTCTTGTATAAGTATTAACAGTCTTACATAAGCTTTAACAATCTTATATAAGCTTCATCAGTCTTATATAAGCTTCATCAGTCTTACATAAGCTTTAACAGTCTTATAAAAGACTCATCATTCTTACATAAGAATTAACAGCCTTATAAAAGCTTCATCAGTCTTATATAAGCTTCATAATACTTTTACATAAGCTTTAACAGTTTTATAAGATTATAAAGGATTCATCAGTCTTATATAAACTTCATCATTCTTATATAAGCTTTAAGTCTTATACAAGCTTCACCATTCTTACATAAGCTTTAACAGTCTTATACAAGCTTCATCATTCTTACATAGGCTTCAACAGTCTTATATAAGCTTCATCATTCTTAAATAAGCTTTAACAGTCTTATATTTTCAATTTTCTTTTTCAACTTTATATAAGCTTCGTCAGCTTTTCCGGAATTTGTTGCAGTAGACTTACGGCGTGGCACAAAGCGTTGGCGTTAACCATTATAGAAATGAACTTTTTATAGGTAATTATTTGTTAAAATAAAAACTTAATAATTTTGTCCGATAAAACACCAGATAAGAACATTTATTTAAAAAAAATTAATTATATTTAAAAAGGATAAAAAAAACTGTCATTTTTTCCCAATTCACTCACTACGAAATTATAATGTGTAAATTACCGATTTTCTCTTGCGTCTATTTACACGAAAATTCGTTTCAACTGGCAGAAAACAAGGATAAGAAAAAAACTCGTTCATGACACCTCCCCCTCGCCAGAAAGATTTAAACCCCCCCTCCTTTATTAAATGGCTATGACACTAGATGAAAGAAATTATTTCAATGATGACTTAACATTACATTGCATCACATTTGTAGAAATGCTAAATGTGTGTAATGCAATTTTGCACAGATTCTAGGTGATGCTCGAAGCCTAACTTACTATTCTATATATAAATATATATATATATATATATATATTTAATATATATTAAATCATAAAAACCTAAAATCCAAGGTGCAAGTGCTACTTAATTTTAATAATTTTGATGGAATTTGTCACTAGTCACTAAACCACGGTGTGACAACTCCTCCCGGGAAGCCAGATGAGTCAAGAAACAAAAAACGCAAAGTTTTGATGTCGAGAATATCAAACAAACAAACATACATACATACATACATACCACGAAAAATCAACCAATAGCAGCAAACGGTTGCTGAGCCAATAAAAAAAAAACGCATCAAGATTCATACCCATGTTTCGACAAATCTACTGGAATGAAATGTGTCTTAACAATGTCACCATGCACACACAAATATATAAATCTAGTTATGAATATAATAACAACTATTTTATAATAATGAAATATTATTACTGTCGGTATTATCAGTAGCAAAGTTATTGTAAAGCGAAAGTATTGTTCTAGAAACACACTGAAAAATCGTAAAAAGATGTTAAAATTATAAGCAACAGATGGAGATAAAAATGTACAACTGGAAATATTATTATTATTAACATTATTATTATAATTATTATTATTCCTGTATACAAAACAATAAAATGACGTCATAAAAAATGATGAGAAAAAATATTAATTAGATTATTACGAAACGTTACAAATCGGTTGATCATCGGGCGTGCGGATGGAAGGAAAGGGAAAAGTGGCGCAGAAAATTCCAGTAGGTGACAGTGCCATGAATCATCATCAGCACCATCCTCGTCATCATCATCATCATCATCACTGATTGAACAAAAGCTTCTCTACGTTACAAAGATGAAAACCAACAGCTGAGTTATTATTATTATTATATAACAATTTTATCATACAGGTAGATTGAGAGTTAGTTTGTTAGCTTAGCTATTCAGTCAGTCAGCTAGTTCGATAGACAGACAGAAAGTTCTGCAGAAGAAATGACAATTCAAAAGATTTAAAAAGAATGACAAAAAATGAACAATAAAAAATCATCATCACCATCTCGATTTCTCGGTCGTTGTCATTATTACCATCATCAGCACCTTAATCATCATCACCATCATCATCATCATCATCATCATCATACTTATCACACAATAGCTATGTTTAACAGTGGGTCCTATCATCATCATCATCGTCGTCGTCCTCATCGTCACCGTGGAAACCGTCGGCTATGGACTCGCCCGATCCGCCCCTGGCATCCGGGGACTCGCGCGCCCCCTGGCTGATGCTCTGGACGTCGGTGGGTTGCGACGTCTCTTCTTTGTCATCGCTTCCTCTCGGCGACGGCGGAGCGTAGTCGGACCAAATCCCGCGTGGATCTCGTTGCAAGTCATCATCGCCCAGGTGGTAAGGATAACCGGGCGGAGAGATGTCGCGATAATCCCCGACGCCGGGATCGACGAAGAAATCTCGATTACCGGGCGGAAAAACCCCGGCTCCGGGAAATCCGATACCGCACGGGTAGGTCAGCAGCTGGTGGTTCAAGTAAGAGTTTCTCACATTGTTTGCTTCGATGATGGCAGCATCGTTGGCTGCTATGACAACGGCGAGAGAATTCTCATCGACTTGCGAGCCGGTAAAGTCAAGAGTCACCTGACTACCAGGTTTGTTGCTGAGCTGCTGGAGCTGGGTTGCCTGCAGAGAGGAAACGTAGACAGAGCTCGGAACGCATAAGGCGACGGTCGACGTAGCAGCCCGAACACCGAAGTCCGGAACGTACGCCGGTCTGTTGCTCTCGATGTTGTAACCATTTTCGAGGATATCTGGCGAATATTAATTAAAAAAAAAATGATGGATTTAAAATCGATTAATCTTTATTGATTTTGAACGACGGACCAGGTAAGACGAAACAAAGTGAACAACAACAACAACAACAACAACTCACCCAACAGAGACTTGAGACCGTAGTGACTGAACGGCCCCTCGGTGAAAACCAAATTTTCTGCCCCTATTGTAACCTTCACCTTGCCCTCCAACACCAAAATAAAAGAGTCCAGGGGTTTGCCTTTTTCAACCAAGTGGTCTCCCGCAGCAGCACTGGAAGCGACCCCAGTTTGAAGGGAAGACGGGGTCTCTGCGGCACAGGAAGACGAGATGGGACTCTTGGCATCCGGGGGAGAATCCACCGGCCCTTCGGCTTCTACGAGGGTACTCTGTCTGAGCAGGCGATCGAGGACGTTCAGTGAAATCAGGTCGGGTCGAAACGGTGGGACTGGTTTGAAAAACAAAACAAACAAAATAAATTAAATATTTTTACATATCTCTGTATTCATACAATCACCACAAATCAAAAACTGAACAAATCAAATCAAATCAAATCAAAGAATCATTTGATTAGGCGCTCCCTCAACAAGCTCTTATGTACAAAATACTTTTTTTTTACATAAACCATGCTCTTATAAACTTTTACCTCCAAAAATAGCTGGTGACCAATGGGGGAAGAGCAGTCATAGATACTTTTTTCAAACATTTTCTAAAACTTTCTTCATATTTATTTTTCCACATACATTTTTTTGTCCACAAGAATACATTTATGTGCTAAATTTGAAACCGAAAGAGATGGGAAATGGTCGAAAAAATGATAACAAGATTTTTACTACAAATACAGACAAACAAACAAACATCAGGTGAAGCTAATAGAAGCTGAATTTAAATAATAAAATATAACAAATTTTTTTTTAACAGCATACAAATGTAATAAAAACTTAAAAATAATATTTAAGTGTAAGTAATATAATTTTTTGAATCAAACTTTCCATTCGGAAGATAAAAGCGTTTGGCGTTATCTATCTATCTGTATGTATTCGACATTCGCACAACGCTTTTATCTTTTATTTTTTAAGTTTTTAGTACATTTGTATATAAGCGTTGTTTACAAAATTTCATTTAATATTTTTTATTATTTTTCATTTTTTAGTAATTTTTTTTATTTTTGTAAAATCTAAAAACGAATTAATGTATTATCACCAGATAAACACCTGCGTGCTAAAAATGAACTTTTTTTTTACAACCATTAGAAGTAATGATAATGATAAAGAACAAACAACAAAGCAAGTTAATATAAGTTAATAATATTAAATTAATATAAGTTAATATAAGTTAATGACATAAACATTATAAAATGACCCACACTGACTGACTGACTGATTCTATAGTCCTTTAAATTCATCACACGTACACGCACACACACACACATAAAACATACTCACGTGTGGCTAAAAATTGTTTCACAGCCTCAATCAGATTAGGAGAGAGACTGTCAACCGTTCTCGCACCACCACCGTCGTCGTCTCCCCCGTTTTCCATGGCGACGCCTCCTCCTCCTCCTCTTCCTCCACCACTTCCACTTTCGCTCTTCGACGTTGTTTTGTTGAAGGTCAAGTACTGGTTGAATTTGAACTTCTCCATATTGTTTACCATTTCGTTGTTGTGAACTGGTTTTAATTAACAATTGAAAATCATATTCTAATCAGCTAGATCGGGCTGGTAGGGAGGAGGGTTAATTATTCGATGGCTAATTAATATTCAGCAGCTAATTAATATTCAGCAGCTAATTAATATTCAGCAGCTAATTAATGTTCAGCAGCTAATTAATATTCAGCAGCTAATTAATATTCAGCAGCTAATTAATAAACCGAACCACTCACAGTGCACGTTCGGATCGAAGATGGCATTCGTCAACTGACGATTGGCCACCGAATCCGAATGAAAGATGTCTTCTATGACGTCCTCCAAAGTTATCATACCCAGAGTTTCATAGTAGGGGTCACCCGGCCCTTCGTTGTTGACCCTCTGAACGAATGCCATGTGAGACTGGCCTGGTTAAATTATGTTAATTGCACTAATTAATTAATATTTATCAGGTTAATTAATATTCTACATTTCAGATTATTTTAATAGGTAAAAGTAATCTAGATAAAAAAAAATTGTGAGAACAAGAGAAATAAAAAAAGGTTGTGAGAACAAGAGGATAAAAAAAGAAGTAATAAAAATAGCATCCAATCAGCAATGATCAATGATCAACAAAATTTATTCAAACCTTTCAAATCAGCAGCCAATCAGCATACAATGATCATCATAATTTATTCAAACCTTTCTTGAACTCCTCCAACATGACGTTGAGTTTCGTGTCCTCGAAAACAAAGTTGACCGGTCGATTGTAAAACTTGCAGACGGTCTTCAAGGTCAGACGATCTTCCGGGTCGATCAAGGTCAAGTCTCGAACGTGCAGAAGAGCCACGATGTTGGCACGCTCCTTCTCGAAGACCGGAATTCGAGTGTAACCCTTCTTGAGGATCTCCGTCACTTTTTCGGCGGTCAAGACGCTGTCGTACTCCTCCATGTAAGCGTCCTCCAGCTTCACCATGACGTCCCCCACCGTCCGGCTGGACAGCCTGAGGGCCTTGATCCCGTCCCCGTCCTCCTTGACCTGGGGATCCGCGGAACCGCCCGACTTCTGGGAACGGCTGAGCATCTCTTGGAAGCGATCGCGGTTGTAAACGGCAGGTACTTCGTCCTTGAGCAGGAGATCGAGGAGTTTCCCGAGCGGGTAGGAAAAAGGGAGGGTGAGGACGAGGAAGATGTTGGTCAGCCATGCCATCTTGTTGCCGAACGACAGACCGAATCTGGGATTGGAGAAGTCAGAAAAGAAAGAAAGAGAGAATTAAAGAAAACTACTGAAGATTCATAATTTAATTTCAAAAACCACAAATTTCTAATGGCGATGGTTTTACGGTTTAAACAAGAATTTTAGGATTTCAACAGAAAATAATTAAAATTAAACTAATTATAATTGAAACAAATAAAAAACCAAATTATTTAAACGTAAAAAAAACATTCGGCTGGATAATATGTTAATTAGGGAAATTAACGTGGATAACATACGATGATGCGGAAATTGTTCGCAAGCTAGGTATCAATATTTCTTTTTAAAACATAGAACTTTTAAACTCTAAACCTGAGATGATTCTTTCACACACACACACTTAATTAAAACAAAAATTTTCAAAAACTTAATTTAAGAAAAAAAACTAAATTATCAAAACAAATTAATTTACTAAAAGAAACTGAAATGAATTTGAAAAATACTTAAAATAAGAAATGAATTGAAACAACCCAAAAAAAAAAAAAAAAAAAAAATCTCAGCACAAAAACAGGTAATATTTACAAAAAGTAAAAAATGATTAATACATATATAAATAAGCTGCATCTCAATTGGTTGCTACAACAACATATCTTCTCTCTTTTTGGGTTAACAAAAGACGATATCAAAAACACTAGATGGAATCAGTCGAGGATTCGCTCAGACCGATTCCCCCCCCCCCCCCCCCCCGTAAAGTTTCAGTAGGTTGAAGCAGTTGCACATTGCAGTAGTAATAATAAACTATTTCTGGTAATAATAATGAATAGCAATGAAACCAAGCAGGAGGTGCACTTTCGCAGAACGCTGCTGATTATTATCAGCTGGTTTATATCAGCTGCTATTTACCTTTCCCCCCAACGTGTTTTATTTTAACGTACATTCTCGTATGATGGTTCGATGTTAAACTTTTTTGGGAGGACTTCAGAAGTAGTGGAAGAAAAAAACGTAACATGAGAAACACTTCGAGAATTACTGAGAGAATTACAAGTTATGAAACCTTTCGAGTTGTACGTACGACTGCGCGTTTAAGAGTAAATAAATTACACAAAAAAATATGTTTCTCCAGCGATTTTAAAATACCGATTCTTTTTAAATCCGTACTTATTTTAAGCATTTCTATTTCATGAATAACCGACCCAAAAAAAAAACTGGATGGATTTCTTTAGTAACTGGCAATTGTAGCAAATGGCATTCTTTACGAATAACTAACAACTGTATAATAAAGTTATATAATCTCAGTAAAAGTGAACATTATCTACACTACAAATAACTGAAACAAGTTACAACCTCAACAAGTATTAAACTTTAACGTGGCATTAATCGTTAGACTTCTATGCCACGAATCACTTTATCCAACCTCTACTTACTCTTTCTTGGGTCCATTTAGACAGAACAACCAGAGGCAGCCATTTATAGGCGCCTACCCCCCCACACACCCCTTGCAAATGTTGGTGACACCGGCTGGATTTGAGCCGCCGACTCTTAGGTCCACAGCCATATCACCAGTACCCGCCTTAAAAAAGTATTAAATAAACGTAACATTTTACGTCTTAAAAAAATTTACACGGCAGTACGACAACACCGGTAACCGCTAGTACATACATTGACACAAAGAACAGCAGTTCTAAAACAATTAAAAATAACAATTATTATTCCCAAGAATCGCAAAAAAAGCAAAAAATAAAAAAATAATAGATGTTGAAATAATACAATTTTTAACAAAAACGCGGCACTGAAAAACTCCAACCTCGAACAGATAGACTGAGGAACGATCTCTCCTAGGAAGAAAATCATGAGCGTGGCCGCCAGAATGCTGTAGAAATCGATCAGCTCGTGGAGGAGTACGGCAACTACGACGTTGACCAGGGTGTTCAAGAGCAGCAGTCCGCAGAAGAGAACGTTTCCTCTTTTTCTTAGAGGGGATACGACGCGGGCGTATCGGCGTTCTTCGGTCGTTCCCTGATTCCTCAGAACCTTCAGCTCGGTCCGAGTCAGAGACAGGAGGTTGAGGGCCAGGCCGGAGAAGAGAGCCGAGAGGAGGAGAAAAACCGGCACGAGAATGGATTTCACCCAGATGAGTATTAACTCTGTGTTGTCGTCCAGAAACAATAGCATCGTAAGCCATTTCGAATCGCCTTGATGAACCCAGTCGCCCTTCGGCATCCCCGTCGTCCCGTTACCACCGGATGGACCGGAGCGGAAACAGAACATCAAATAGCCTTCTAACATGGCATCACTTTTGCTAAAAACAACAGTTACCAGAGCAGTTTGGCTGTCTATCGAGCGAAGCTTGAATATACTTGATCTTCTCAAATCATTGCAATCGCTGCCAGCACTACTGACGATATTAGTAAACGATATCTCCGAACCTGGAGCAATTCTATCGCTAGAAAATATCCTTACATCAATCACTCGCTCTGCTCTCAGTGTCAGCTGACCGTTATCAGCTACTGACACTATCTCGTCGCCAGAAGAAGAGCTTTCTACTCGATAAGACGTCAATAGTACGCCTTGAATTGGTGTTAATCCGTAGGAAAATATCATTACATTCAAGACGATAAAGAAAAGTTTTCGCAGTGACGTCTCTACGTAAAATCGGTATGCCATTTTTATTTTATTTTTTATTTATTTATTCTCACTGCACCGAGAGAGTGAAAGAATCGGAGTCGCTAAAAACCAGAAAACATCAACATATAAAATCGATAAAAGAACACAAATTTTAAAATTTTCCAACTAAAGGGCAAACTTGCTTTTATCGAGGAGCAGCTATAAACTGTATAAACGTAATTGACATACACAGGTACCAGAAAACCGGACAAAACTAACCTTTTGGCGACTGTGAAATTTACAAACCGATATGCCAATATCGTTTTTAAATCTTTTAAAATTATTATTTTTTTATAAAATAAATTCGGTTGGTTTCTTTAACCATATGTGGCTTAAAAAGTTGTTTTGTGGTTTTTTTTTCATTAATATTTAAATCTACAGCTCTCGAGTTTTAGGGTAATTCAAACCAAATCTTTTAGTTAATTTATTGCATATAGGTAACTTTTTTATTTTAACTACCATAAGTTTTAATACCATAGTTTAATACGACAGGTCTTTTCACTTTTAAGCTTTTTTATCATCTCAACTATTTTATATTAAATTATAGAAAGTTTTAAATTAATAATTAAAAAAAGTTTAAGATTTTTTGATAAAAAACACTTAGATAAGCGATACAGCGTTTAAATAATAAGCAGAAACAGGGCGTCTATAGATACACCGTGTTTTCGCGTTCAAAAAGTTTTTCCAAAAATGAGGATTTGTGATTGTTGTTATTGTTAATATTTATTATTAAAGTATTATTAAGCCAAGGTGAAAGATAATTTACCAGACTAGTTTGCATTTTGTTGTATCTGTCAATTGTTCAATGATTAATGAATAAATTTGTCTTATTTCTAATTACGTTCTGGTAAAGTAAAGTCTAAGTCTGGTCAACAAATATTAATGCACTAAGTAAATTCATGCTTTTATTAGAACTTTATGTTCTTTTGTTTTAACCATTAACACTGTAACTATTCTAGTAGTTCCTAGTCAATTAATATAACTAGTTCTGGTCCTGACTTTATCAATTTAGTTACAATTAAATTAAGCTTACTGTAAGTCGTAAGTGTACTGTAATCAAAACTGGAAACGACTTGTTTTTTAAGCAAATTATGGCTGTAAACCATTCTTAAAGATGACTGTGTACATGAATGTACACAAGTGATGGTTACATAAAGTTACACTGAATGTTGTAACAAACAAACTCTATTTTCCACAAACAACAATAATAAAAAAAAGTGTTCACAGGCAACCAACGAGCATACCTGCTTTGCGAATAGTTATTTCGTGCGGTTTACAAGGACGTTCATTTTTCTTCACGTTCACCTACAACAACCACGCTCACTACAACAACAATATCGACGTCGTTACAGATGTCCAGAGCCGTCTCCTGGCGCAGAACGTGTTCCGACGCGGCACGCTGCCGCTTGGACGAAGCCTCGGCTGCCACGATCTACATCCTCCGAGAAATGGGACCGACTGGATTTCTCCTGAAACAAGAGAGCGAACAGAAAATCAGCAAGGTGCTCATCGGCAACAGGCATTCGTGCACCTGTACGACCTTTTCCAAGGAAAACGGCAGTGAACTCTGCAAGCACATCTGCTGGGTTCTGCTGAAACGGTTTCGACTCTCATCTTCCGATCCAAGTACTGATATATATATATATATATATATATATGCTTGTTTGAAAAACTTACGAGGTATCAAATTTAAAAAATAAAATAAAAATTTTGTTGTTGCATGAAATAGAATTGTTTTATTTATTCGGATGCTAGATTCAAATAATTTAATGAACGTGCTCAATACATTATTATTCAAAATTTTTCTGTTTTTTTAAACCTTTTTTTACTCTGTTTGTCTGCATCTCAGTGTCATGGCAACTTGGTCTCTGCGAAAGAGAAATATCTGAACTCCTGAAAACTTCCAGAGGTCGTCGCCATGACAACGACTCGGCCACCACTCGGACCGTCCAATCGAAAAGCACCGAAAGCCGTGAGGCCGCGTCCAAGATCGTCGAGCAAAAGGTAATCTCAGAGGATGACACTTGTCCGATATGTCAAGAAGATCTCTTGGATGAAGGGCATGAAATCACCTACTGTAGGTCAGGGTCATTTATCATGATTGAAGAGCGGTTTGGCATGGGCAATAAGTGGAGATGCAATATGAAGATTGGTTTGAGTCAAAAGTGGATCTAATCTAAGATGAGATTTGAATATATCTCACGCAATGACGGGCAGTGGTGTTGGTTCAACGAGTCCACTATCAAATTTTATTCGCTGCGGGAACAATATATGCTAAAAATAAAACTTTAATTTTTTATATTTATATTAATTTAACCTCTTCAGTTCCACCCAAATTCCAGAAAAAAAATTAAATTTTTTTCACTTGTTTCTCAGTCATAGGGATCTAAATAGACTACCAAAAAACTTTCAGCTCATTTGCATAATATTTTTGGCATAATTAATGATGTCCATTTTGATGGACAGTGGGGCGTAATTGCACTAATGCTAATATTTTTGCAGCTAAAATTTTTTTGATTAAAACACACATTCTGCTGTCAACAAAGCCAAAACGTTTGCTGTAATGATGAAAAACTCTAAAATAATATTTTAAACATTATTTCCATTCTAAATATTTAAACAGTTACAAAATAATTAAATTAATACTTTAAGAGTTACAAAATACTTAATAAAAAATACTTAAAAAGTTACAAAATATTTAAATAAAAGTACTTTAAATGTTACAAAATTAATAAGTGTATTATTTTGAATGAAATGCAGCAAAACAATTGCGATCTGCAACAATGCAGAGATGCACATTGCAAGACATGCACCTAAACCTAGTTTTGCCCGAGCATCCAGTATTTTTGCATCGCGAAGAGTTCTTGCAATTGTCCATTTCTGGCATATGCTTTGCAGACGACAAGCGACGGTGCACTGATGGAACCTGCTCACATATTCTCTTGGTAGGAGGTTGCTCATCCTCTGTGTCGGTTTCAGTACTTCCTTCCTTTGACGCGGCAAGGAAGGCTTCCGCAATATCCATTCGGAACCTTAAAAAGCTAAGGATATCCTTGCGTGCAGTACCAAGCTCAATGTTGTCAGCCCGATATCTAATCCAAGCATTTGTTAAAGAAAGATCAATAAAATGCATAAGGGTTCGAATTGTCCATTTCTTGGTCTTGGCCTTCATCCGGTAATGACTGAGCATGCGATCGCAAAGATCTACACCTCCCATCTTTGCATTGTATTCACGTATTATAACCGGCCGTGACACATCAACATACTTTTTTCCTTTCTTGTCCCAACGACAGCAAAGATCTTCAGGAACAACACCATAACAGGCTGAAACTAACATTATCGGTTTGTTGTCGAACCACTTCACAAATGCAATTTTTTCATCTTGCCTAACAATCATATCATGCGCTCCACGACCCATTCTAGCAAGACTCTTATCATCGGACATCTTACGAATCTCTTTAGGAACTCTATTTCCCATTATTGTCCCAGTTATGTAAATGTCCTTAGATAGCATATATTCTATCAAAGGGAAGCTGGTGAAGTACCGATCACAAAAAATATGTGTCCCGGCTGTCAACCCTTCTGCTAAATGTGCAATCACTGCTCCACCAACTCCAACTTTAAACTGATCTGGGACATGGTTGTATGTTCCTGCCCCCTGGTCTACAATAAAATCCAAAACTAAACCATTTGGACTGGCAAGGACATAATTTTTCAGTCCTATTGGATTTGGTTTGTTGGCAACGTACCGACGAAGAGGACAGGCTCCTGTAAATGGAATCATTTGCTCATCAATACTGAGGTCACGACATCTTGGCAGTAGAAGACAGCCCTTTCGCACACGATCCATGATGGGTCTAACTTTCCACAGACGATCTAATTTTTTATCATCATCTGTCACATCAGAATCAACAACAACCTTCAGGCTGCTTCGGATCTGAAAATACCGGTTTCGTGAGATGACATCAGCAATAGCCGGCAGTCTCAGTGTTTTTTGCCAAAACATATGCAGTTGGGGATACGATATACTAGACATAAGTATGCTGGCCCCGATAAAGTGCTGAAGTTCTATTGCTGTAGTGTACAAGCTTTTACCGGTGCGACTGGTTGAGGTGATATTTGTGCAAAACGCCATGTACTCAAAGAACTCTTCGTCCAGATATTGTTTCATGTAATCCATTGTATTCCACCTTGTCCTCTCATCTACACTATCAGGAATATTTTTAAAATCAATAACGTTTGGAGAAAATTCCTCAACATGTTTCCACAACAAGCGCCTATTTGCAATGTTAGAAAGTGGCTCATCATCACTGTCATTATCGTTATCAGAATCTTTATCATCATCAGGCACCTCTTCATTCTGTGTTTTATTTTCAAGATCTTCTCCCTCTGATAAATCTGACAGATCTGAATCATCTCTATTTATAGCTTCCAACACATCTTTTAGTGAAACTGTAATAAAAACAAATACAGGCATTTTACCCCAAAAACTCAATTTAGGAGAAGTGTCAATGAACCAAAAATAGACCCACTGTCCATCGTAATGGACAATACATTTGTTTGACTTTAAAACTTGTGCAATTCATGTTAATTAATTATATTTTGCGTTAAAGTATTCCCAAGATCATAATAATAAATAATATAAATGATTTTAGCCTAAAACACAAGATTTTTAGGGAGAAATAGCAATATTTACTTCGTTGCTTCGAATAAAAATTTTTCCCTGAGTTCGTTGCCATTTTTGTAAACAAAAACAATCAAAATGATTTATTTTTTAATCACCAGATGGTGCAACTGATATGTCTATTGTAATTTACAACGGTTTTGAAGTGTTAGCATGTTGCATTAATAAGAAGCGAATTTTTTTCGGTTGTCCATTGTAATGGACGCGGGATCTGAAGAGGTTAAACTGCATTTTAAACAAATACAAAACAGATTCAGCTGTGGAAACAACGTTCACACTAAGTGCATGCGGGTATGGGCGGCCCACAGGGCACCCGGTGGCACGATCGAGTGCCCTTTCTGCCGGGCTGACTTTGGTTCCATCTCTTTTTTAATCGGACGAGGCAGTTCAAAGACCGGCCGACGGGAGCACTCTGGAATGTTTTGCAATGTTTGCGGCACCACGCCGATCATCGGCAGGTGTTACAAGTAGGTTTAGAAAAGACAAAAAATTTTTTTTAGAATTAATATACGAATCACACACGTCATCATCATCATCATTATCACCACCACCACCATCATCATCACCACCACCACCATTATCATCATCATCATCATGACTGATCATTACTATTGAGCTGCAATCATTGTCGACACCAGATGCAGTCAGTGTGCCAAAGAAGAATTCTACCTCTGCCAAGAGTGTTACAAGACCGGCCACCACTCGGAGCATCCGTTCCTCTACAAGCAGGTTAGCTTGTTGGTTTTTTTTTATTTGCATGACGCTCGTTCGATTTCGACTCTCATCTCTTGTCCGAGCATCGTCACCACTCCTGAAGTAGTGACTACTTCCTTCCAGGGGGGGGGGGGCTTCTAAAAATAAAAGTGAGACGTGCTGGTCTAGTTAGTGGTTTAGACGCCGGTTAGGAGATATCCGGAGTAACCGGGTTCGATTCCCGGTCCGGGCACGTAATTTCCTTGAGCAAGAAACTAACTCACATGTGCTCACGTCAACTTAGCGTTATCCCCAACGTCTACAGTGGTCTTGAAGTTCTTTTGAAGAACATACGCCACTTTAATAAAATTCGGACTCATTATCATTATCATTAACTTCTCATGTCTATGTAAATAGCGTGTTCTTCAAAGTTTCTTATTCTAAAGGAACTTTCGTAATCCCCTCTGATTTTATCTGGCGCTATATAAATAAATTTAAAAAAAAATGCTGTTGGGCTGTCTGGTCACTAAACGTAACTTTCAGTCACGAATATCAACTTTTTCTTCTTAACTCTCTATAAAATATTTAATTATTTATATAAAAACTGTAAAATATGACATCAGAAAGTCAACCAGAGGTGGCGTCCTGCAGCCAATAGAAACATCTTGCTTAACATTCGAACGACACGATTGGGCGACATCGAAAACAGAGAGATAACGGAGCAAGACTACGAGTTGCTGCTTCAACTCGATGAGTAAATAATATTAATAAATTATCATTGTTAACTCATTATACGATCAAGGTTTCAGTATTTAATATAATTATTATATTATTTCTAAAATTCTCATTTAATTTATTTTTAACTTGTTAGAATCAATGTTTCAGTATTTAATAATTATTATATTTTATTATATTACTTGTAAAATTCTTATTTAATTTATTTTTAACTTGTTGCTATCAATGTTTCAGTATTTAATAATTATATTATTTTATATTATTTCTAAATTATTATTTATATTTTAAGCCTCCTTGTCATTTCCAAACAAACTATAACTCAAAACATGTACACATACAAACAAACAAACTAACTCAACATGTACACATACACACAAACAAACTCAACATGTACACATACACACAAACTAACATAACTCAACATGTACACATACACACAAACTAACTCAACATGTACACATACAAACAAACAAACTCAACATGTACACATACACACAAGCTAACTCAAAACATGTACACACACACACAAACAAACTAACTCAACATGTACACACAAACAAACAAACAAACTAACATAACCACCACCCCAGTTCTTGCCCGAACGAGAATCTCCCGTCCGACGATCACCAACATCTCCAAGAGAGCATCTTAATTCTTCTTCCGACACGGCGCCTCAGGAAGGGCGATCCCCTCTTGCCCCGAAGGCATTCCGATCAATCGGTCGTGCCCGGGCCGGCTACACGGACGCCACCACAGCTGCAAAGGCGACCAAAGCCGCAGCAGTCGGAAGCAGGCGTCGGCTGCTGCGGCGTCTGTCTGGAAGCGTATTGCGAAGGCCAAGAAGTCAGGATGCTGCCGTGCTGTAAAAAGTGGCTGCACCGAGAATGTTTGGACGCCTGGTTGATCCACTGGAGTTCGAAATGTCCCTACGATGGAATTGATGTCACGGAGAAATCTGTTGTTGATTTGATGGAGAGAAGAAATAAAGAGAGGTAATATTTTTTTATAGATAATTTAGAAAGGTAATATTTTATAGCTAATTTAGATATATTTAAAGAAATTTAGAAAGGTAATATATTTTTATAGATAATTTAGGAAGATAATATTTTTTATAGATAATTTAGAAAGGTAATATTTTATAGAAATTTAGAAAGGTAATATTTTTTATAGATAATTTAGAAAGGTAATATATTTAAAAAAATTTAGAAAGGTAATATTTTTATAGAAATTTAGAAAGGTAATATTTTTTTATAGAAATTTAGGAAGGTATGGTGTTAGTATTTGAATAGTAACTGTTTTGTCTTATTTTAAATGTTTACTTATTCTTATTTTCATTCATTTTTGGGGCTTATAAAATATTTTTGTGGAAATTCAGATTGTAATTGTTTAAATTGGATGATTGTTTTCAAGTGTTGCACTTTTTTATATTCTTATCTGTTGTCATTTAGTGCGGTGTTTTTATTTATTCGTTGATATCCAAAAAAAAAAAATTTAATTATTTTTAATTTATAAAAAGATAGCTGCTACATTTATTTTACTAATTTAATGTATTATATTTTTCTTAGATATGACTTTTAAAGTTTTTTAATGATGAAATATAATGAAATGTATCGCACGCTTGAAAAACTCAACCCTACCAGGAAGCGGCAACAGAAAGTTAAAATAAACCTGACAGAATACAAGATGAAAATTGGTCAAGGACCAGAGTCCAGCAACAGATCCTCCGAGATATTCGTACGCGGGACTAACCTCATCGGTTCGAATGAAAATAACAGCTGGAAATACCCGTCGCGGCAATTAGTACATGCCGATAAGGATTTGCAACTCGGTCAAAATCTGATTTCAGAATTCTTAAAATGCCTTCCTGCAAAAAAAACTCTAACGGAACGGGACGTGACGATGATTTTGCCGAGACTACGTCCTCCAGGCGGAAGAATGAAGCAGTTGAATAAGCAGAATTCCGCTCATCAGTTGAGTGGTTCGGATTCTTCTAATCGCAGTCTTCCCTCTGTCGTGGCAACCGGACTCCAGGTTGATTTGTCGCGGAAGTCTAGCCGAATCCGTCGAAGACTCAGCACCGGCACTCCAGCTACGCTGGCCGCGAATGCCACAGCTGCTGCTTGTCTTTTCAGTCACAAAGAAGTTGAAAGACAACACAGTTGGCCGGTCGTTGTGATTAAGAAAGCAGAGAAGATCCGACTTAAACCCATCCGAAACGGAACCTCGATCGATACAAGCTTTTGCGAAAGGTCGTTTTTATATGAACGTCTCGTTTAAACACTGCTAACTCGTGATTGTTAATTTTAACAAGATTTAAATTAATCATTATTATTTTATTTTTTCTCCATCAGGCTTCACCATAACAGCACGGAAACGCTGTACGAAGGAAGTGACGGAGGAGGCGACTGCAGTTTTTCTCTCGGAAATTTAGACGCTTACAAACCGAATTTTTGGTACAATGCCACTCAATGAAGGATAAAATAATTACTTTCAACAATGCTGTTCCACTAGAAAGAGGGGTCAGCAATGCAGAAGAAACCGTCTAACCAATGAGGACAGTTTTCAGCATATTGACTGACGTTACGCTTGTTTTTGAGAAAATGCTTACTGACAGTTCCGCAAGATCGTAGAAATACAAAGACAAGCAATGTAAAATTCACATCGAAAATAAGGCTTTGAATCTGACATAAAATCAAATCAAATCAAAGAGTCATTTGATTAAGCGCTCCCTTATCGACAAAGTCCATTACGGGAGCGCCATGTGTACAACTACATGTCAGGTACAACCTGTGATATGTGTACAACCACATGTCAGAGGGCGACTGGTACAACTTTTGTGCAGTTGTGCTGTAAAACGAATACATCATGAATTATATTAGTTGGTATGATTTTCTATTGCATAGCCCAAATAGGTCGATATATTTATTTATTCTGTAAGGAAATTGGTTTGAGTAGATTTGAGAGAAGTAGTGCTGGCCAATAATTTAACGCCAAAATCTTGAAAAAGTTTAAAATCAATTTTCTACATTCAATAGACCTAAACAGCAGGCATTATAGCAAGTGAGTGAGTGAGATCAACAAAATATGTCAAAAACAAACAAGCGACCAAAAATTAAGTAAGTTCACTTTTAAACTGGAAATAGAAACAACAACAACATAAAGCGCGCAAACTTGAAAGAAATGTGACAGCACAAATTATTAATCTCAAAAGCAGCAGTAGTTGTAGTAGTAGGAAGAAATATATATATATATATATACGTAGTTGTTGTAATACTCTGTAGTCTTACATCGGCAACACAAAGCAATCTAAACGAATGGCGAATGTAAGAAATGAAACATTTGATTGAAAATATTTACAGAATCTTTGAAGACAAAACTTTTACGAGTCTGTAGGTTTCGTTTCACTAACGTACGATCACAAAATAACGATATTACAGCAACGTTTTTCCACTCGTTTCCTCGCGTCTTCCATGCGTCTAATTTAAACTTTTGGCAATGGACTGTATCTCGTTTGAATCGCTGATGACTTGCGTCACAATCCTCTGCTGCCCCTGACCAGCAAGGATCTTGACTGCCGGCAGGCCATAGACGCTAGCGTAGGCCGTGGGGCAGACAGGTTGATGGGGTAGGCTCAGAACTCTTTTGACTCCTATGGATTTGGGCTGCGTGCCAGGAGCGGTCAGGGACTCGAGACTGCTTTTCTTTGACGGACTTCCAGCGACCGTCAGGAGGTGTCCGCTGGCAACCGACGTGGAAGTGGAAGCAGAAGGCTGCTGCTGTTGTTGAAAAGTTGTGCCGGAGGAGATGATTGTGGTCGTCGGTGGGTGGCACATGCTCGAGGCGAGGGCTTGGGGGATCTCAAAGTACTGCAGCTGGCCGGACAGGCTCTGCTGTTCGAATACGTGATCGACAGAAGGAGTCGAGTGAAAGAATGAAATGAAATTAATTGCTAACCTAATAAAAACAGTATTTTAATCAAATGCAAAATTTTCAGAAAGAAAACAATTATTTTTAAATAATAATTTTAAAAAATTATTAAAAATAGCTGAAAAGTATATTCTCAAGTGGTTTCTTTAAAAAAACTTCGTTTACGCACTATTAATTACGTTACAGCAGAAAAGGCAGTCTTCATTATTGAAGTGGCAGTGGTGGTAAAACGGTAAAGCGTTTGCCTGCCAGTTTATAGGTTGCCAATTTGAATCTCACCGGCGTCACCATCGTAGCTCCCTTAAGCAAGGAGCTTACACGCATTGCTCAGGTTGAGTGTCTCGCGGGGTTAACTAACTCCTTTCACTAACCTTAAAAAATATGAAATAAATCTTGAATGGCCAACTTAAGAACTTAACTGAATACCAACCTCTGAGGTTGCAGCTGCAAATGCATACTGCTGTTGCTGCTGCTGAAGCTGTTTATGTTGTTGTTGCTGCTGAAAGATATCGAAGGCTGAAAGCGGATGAGCCAGCAGCTCCGAGTGAAACTGATGGTGCTGAGGTATCATGTACGGTAGCTGAGAGAGATACTGCTCGAGTCCCACGGCGCCGCCGGACCCAGCTGCGGAAAGCAGGATCTGCTGCTGCTGTTGTTGCTGTAAGTACTGCTGTTGATGTTGCTGAGCAGCGCTTTGCAGCAGAGCAGCTGTTGTCATTCCACCGCCTGCCTGTGCTGCAAGTACTTGCTGAAGACCCTGAATGACGTAAAATGGAAAAAAGTCGTTTAAAAAAAAACGTTGTAGAGACCGATGAAAAATAAATCATTTGCGATCGAGAATGTTAAAAAGGTACATCCCTATTTCCTCCTCTCTTTTATTTTGTTTTTCTTTTCTTTTTTTTCATTCCACTTTTCCATATTTTAAATAAATGCATGGGAGAGCAACTGCTTGTACGATCTCTCTCTCGAGACGATGAATTCCCACGCATAGAAGAATGAATAACAATCTATCACTATCATCACCGGTGCAGAGTATTTCCTTCTACATTTGCAACTCATTAACATTTTCGGCATGGTCACCCGTTCACAAGGAGAGAAAAAAGAGAGAGAGAGAGAGGTATTCAATATTCACACACATCCAACCAGAAATACAGATAAATATTTCCACACATCCAACCAGAAATACAGATGAATATTTCCACACATCCAACCAGAAATACAGATGAATATTTCCACACATCCAACCAGAAATACAGATGAATATTTCCACACATCCAACCAGAAATACAGATGAATATTTCCACACATCCAACCAGAAATACAGATGAATATTTCCACACATCCAACCAGAAATACATAGGAACATTCGCACACTTATATACACAGACACAAACTTGAAAACACACACAAACACTCACCGATGCAGGGTCAACTTGAACAGACAGACCACCACCTGCGTATTGGAGCTGACCCCTGGAGCAGGTCAAGCCGCCCTGCTGCTATGGAAACGGGGTTATATGAGAAAGATTTGTTAATTTTAAATTGATAGCAGCCTTATTTTCTTATAAACTGGAAAAAGAAATCAAATTATTTGTTAAATAAAAACAATTATAATTTAGTTAATGAACCAATTAGGAATGCTTCAAATAATCCCAAATATGAATTTAATAAATTTATCATTATAATCCTCCATTCTTTTTTTACTACTACTACTACTACAAATACTGCTCAAACACTACAACTATAACTACAATTAATACTCCTACCATAACTACTACTACAATTAATACTTCTACAACTACTACTACAACTATTACCACAACTATTACTCCTACTAAAACTACTACTACAATTAATACTACAACTACAACTACTACTGCAACTATTACCAAAATTGTTACTCCTACTACAACTACTACTACAATTAATACTTCTACAACCACTACTACAATTAATACTCCTACTACAATTACTACTACTACTACAACTACTACTGCAATTACTACTACTCCTACAACTGCTACTACTTCTACAAATACTACAACTCACAGAGGGAGACATTAAGGCAGTTGGCTGGGTGAGGTACTGAGGTTGGATCATCATCATCTGAACTCCTCCTCCAGCAGTCGGCAAACCTACCTGTATTGTTATTAGTATGTGTTTGTTTGTTTGCTTGTTTGTTTGTTTGCATATGTGATTTAGAAGATTCAAAGTGCAAGTTTGTGCACGTGTGTATTTGACGTGACTTCTCAGACGCACGCACACGTTTTGCACTTTCACGTTCACATTTGAATTCTTAATTTTCTCTTAATTCCACCATTTCAGACGAAACCGTCTGAATTTTTAAATAATGCAAATTTTCACATCCCTGATCACGTGTGCAACACAATGAACGTGAACGTGCTGCTGTCAATCCAACAACTTCTTGACATGTACCCCTACCTACGAGTGTGACAAATCATTGC